>JAJHIY020000891.1:0-62500 GCA_022114975.2 Lampris megalopsis
CACGACACGACGATGTTGGTGGAGCAGAGACCGGGACGGATCAGCAGAGGGGGTGGAGCAGAGACCGGGACGGATCAGCAGAGGGGGTGGAGCAGCGACCGGGACGGCTCGGAAGAGGGGGGTAGTTGGCCAGATACAGTTGGGGAGAAAAAGAGGGGGGGAAATAGAGAAAGATGTGTATTTAACACCAGCCCAGTGAAGTGGTGGCACGAGTGTGTTGTGATGTGCTGAACGATACACTGCTGCACCCACATGATGCTGCAGCAGCAGCATCCTCTTCTGTATCTTCCCCCGCGAGCTGGAGAGTCACGTGTTGCATGACGTGAAAGTCATTCACACAAACATCACACACACACACACACACAAACATCACACACACACACACTCGGTCACACTTGCAGTCACACAGTGTCAGGCACACTGAACTACATCCCGGATCTCCTTAAACCAGCGAAGAGGTGCCTGCTGGGAAACTTACTTCACCAAGTGACACAGCAGATAATTGAAATTTATTCTCAATTAAGTCCGAACAACAAACAACCCTCTCCTTCCACCACGTCCACTGCCCAAGAGGACTGTGTGTGCGTGTGTGTGTCTGTGTGTGCGCGTGTGTGTGGATGTGTGGGTGTGTGTGTGTGTGTGTGTGTGTGGGACAGTGTTTCCAAGGTGAGCTGTTTGTGTGTGAATGTTTATTTCATTTGCATGTTGCTATATGTGGGCATGCTGGTGTGCATTTGGGCAACAAACATGGGGATATGCACGTATGTGTGTGTGTGTGTGTGTGCGTGTGTGTGTGTGTGAACATGAGTGTAGTCATGGGAGTATTTGTGTCTCCTTAGTGCACGTATTAATTTGATGGCTTGTTTTACGGGGGGGGGGGGTTAAGGTGCCACGGTTGTGAGGAGGTTCAGGAAACGTTTCTCCTCTCAGCGACTTGCTGCTTAATTAGAGCGCAGAGACACAGCAGGAGGAGGAGCAAGAGGAGTGGTGCCATTTTTCATCCATGGCCCCTTGAGGGCGGAGGCGTGACTCAAAGGGACCCTGGGAAATGTAGTTGAAGGCCGATCCATCTCATTCTGCAATTCACCTTATTAATACACCAGTTCCCCCAGCACACCGAGGGCTACCAGCAGCTGGACGGTGCCTGTACTGATTAGCAAGCCGCCGACCCAGAGAGGGGAGGGGCCTGACGGAGGAGACCAGAGAGGGGAGGGGCCTGACGGAGCAGATCAGAGAGGAGAGGGGCCTGACGGAGGAGACCAGAGAGGGGAGGGGCCTGACACAGGAGACCAGAGAGGGGAGGGGCCTGACGGAGGAGATCAGAGAGGAGAGGGGCCTGACGGAGGAGACCAGAGAGGGGAGGGGCCTGACGGAGGAGACCAGAGAGGGGAGGGGCCTGACGGAGGAGATCAGAGAGGGGAGGGGTCTGGCAGAGGAGATCAGAGAGGGGAGGGGCCTGATGGAGGAGATCAGAAAGGGAAGGGGTCTGACGGTGGAGATCAGAGAGGAGAGGGGCCTGACGGAGGAGACCAGAGAAGGGAGGGGCCTGACGGAGGAGATCAGAGAGGGGAGGGGCCTGACGGAGCAGATCAGAGAGGGGAGGGGCCTGATGGAGGAGATCAAAGAGGGGAGGGGCCTGACGGAGGAGATCAGAGAGGGGAGGGGCCTGACACAGGAGACCAGAGAGTGGAGGGGCCTGACGGAGGAGATCAGAGAGGGGAGGGGCCTGACGGAGGAGATCAGAGAGGGGAGGGGCCTGACACAGGAGACCAGAGAGGGTAGGGGCCTGACAGAGGAGATCAAAGAGGGGAGGGGCCTGATGGAGGAGATCAGAGGGGAGGGGCCTGACGGAGATCTGAGAGGGGAGGGGCCTGACAGAGGAGATCGGAGAGTGAAGGGGCGACCAGAGAGGGGAGGGGCCTGGTGGAGGAGACCAGAGAGGGGAGGGGCCTGATGGAGGAGACCAGAGAGGGGAGGGGCCTGACGGAGGAGACCAGAGAGGGGAGGGGCCTGACGGAGGAGACCAGAGAGGGGAGGGGCCTGACACAGGAGACCAGAGAGGGGAGGGGCCTGATGGAGGAGACCAGAGAGGGGAGGGGCCTGATGGAGGAGACCAGAGAGGGGAGGGGCCTGATGGAGGAGACCAGAGAGGGGAGGGGCCTGACGGAGGAGACCAGCTGGTGGACTGTGTTAGAAATGCATAGTGTCAGTTCTTGATGGCACATAGAGGAGAATGGTTGCTGGAGTCAAGCGTGTGTTTACAGAACAGATGATGATGACGATGATGATGATGATGATGATGATGATGATGATGATGATGATGATGATGATGATGATGGGAAGGTGTCTTCCTGTGAAGAGGCCTCCAGTGGTGGAGTTTGGAGTCGTGTTAGATTTAGTGGAAATAAATGAGAACACTTCTGCAGAGATCACTCTTGACGAGTTATTGTTACCTGCTTGCTCTTGAATACAGTGTGTGTGTGTGTGTGTGTGTGTGTGTGTCTGTACATCCCATGCGTGTGTGATCGGGGTGTTTGTGTAGATCAGAGGTGAGGTGCCCCGTGTGTGTGAATTAATGCACACTCACTTCCCATCATGCTTTGCTCCGTGCCTGAGTAGCCAACACCTTCTCATCATTCGCCCTCCTTCTCTCTCTGTCTCTCTCTGTCTGTCTGTGTCTCTCTCTCTGTCTCTCTCTGTCTCTCTCTGTCTCTCTCTGTCAATTCAATATGTTATTGGCATGACATAGGTTTGTGTACATATTGCCAAACCATGTAAAACAACACAACACAACACAACAATGATTATAATAATAACAGCAACAACAACAATGATTATATCAAACAATAACAGTAGCAATAGGTACCGTCTCTCTCTCTGTCTGTCTCTTTGTCTCTCTCTGTCTGTCTCTGTCTCTCTGTCTCTCTGTCTGTCTCTGTCTGTCTCTCTCTCTCTGTCTCTCTGGCTCTCTGTCTGTCTCTCTGTCTCTCTGTCTGTCTCTGTCTGTCTCTCTCTCTCTGTCTCTCTGGCTCTCTGTCTGTCTCTCTGGCTCTCTGTCTGTCTCTCTGTCTGTGTGTCTGTCTGTGTGTCTGTCTGTCTGTCTCTCCCTGTCTCTCGTTGACATCTGCGGGGGGCAGGGTTGGCAGTGGTAGGGACAGAGCAGGTGCATTGCATTAGCCAACTTTTGCCGTGGCAGAAAAAATTAGGACTCCAGTAGCTGCTCTGAGAAAATAAACACACCAGAAAATACCGACTCACACACACACACACACACACACACACACACACACACACACACACACACACACACCTGGACGAAAGGGAGGAGGAGGAGGAGTTACTGTGTAAACTCACATCATCTGCTTTTCTACCTCTGCTGTGTCTCTGCCAGTGTTGAGCTGGTTGGGTTTTGGTTGTTATTTCAGGGACTTGGTGTGGACGGTCAGGAAGAGAGAGAGACAGACTTAAGACACAAAGGGAGAGAGAGAGAGAGAGAATAATGACCAACTCTTTCAAGTTCAAAGACAGAGACAGCAGGACCCACGTTGAGAGAAGGAGAAAGAGGGAGGGAGCGACATGGGGATAAAGAGAGAGAGAGAGAGAGAGAGAGAGAGAGTGGGGGAGGGAGGGAGGGAGGGAGGGAGAGAGAGAGAGAGAGAGAGAGAGAGCGATTATGTTCTCTCACCCTCCTATCTGCTCCCTAGATGATAATATGCAGGAGCACCCTGCGTCTCCAGCAGCTCTCACTGGACCATCCACTCGGACGTGGTGGAAGCCAGTCTGAGCGGCGCTCCTTTGGAAAATCAAAGAGAAAAATCAGCTTGATTTGAGCCCCTGCCGCTCACAAGGATGAGAGCACCACTGAGTTCACACAGAGTGCCTTTGTGTGTGTGTGTGTGTGTGTGTTTTGCCGAGATATTGTATGTTAGCATGTTTGTGTCAATATGCTTATTTTTGTGTGCATGTGTGTTGGCACACGCTGTGTAGAGATTGGAAAGTGCAGTGCTAGTGGGCAGCACACTCAGCGACTGGTTCGCTGCAACAGTAGGAGTGAGACAGGTTGTTTACCGTCACCGTGCCTCTTCAGTGTCCTCCTTGAAGAGATGGTCACCAGCGCGATGGAGGGTTCTGAACCAACTGCCGCCATCAGCGGAAGGAGAATCTCCAGCCTTCGCTTCGCAGATGGCATAGAGCTAATTGCCAGCAACAGGGACGAGCTAGCTGAAATACCCAGAAGACCGGACGAGAAGGCTGAGGACATGGGTATGCTGATCAGTGCTCAAAAAAGCAAAATCAGGACAACAAAAGATCACCTGAGGAGGGAGACTGAAGAGCAGAACACGGAAATCATTGTTGGCCGCAAAAAACTTGAGGAAGCCACGTCTTTCAAATATCTCGGATCTGTGATTAACGAAGATGGAAGATCGGAAAATTAAACTCAGAGCAAAATCACCCTCGCAACAAGCGCAAGGACCAAGCTCAACACGATCTGGAAAGATACAAGCCTTGGAACGAAGTCAAAAATGCAGCTGCTCCGCACCGTCATAACAGCAACTCTTCTATACGGTGCAGAACCCTGGACCCGAACCACATCAGTGGAGGAAGAACACAAGCCTTGGAACTCGGAGCATGTAGAAGAGCGCCGCAGACCCACCGCAGCACACGCCACCAACACGGAAGTGCTGAACAGGGTTCAGGAAACTGTTGGTCACCAGGACAGTTTACTGGTAATGCTACAAAAAGGAAATCAAACTGGTTTGGGCACATTTGCCGAATGCAAAGGGCACCCTGCAAGGCCTGGTAGACGGGACTAGGAAGAGAGGGAGACTGAGGAAAACCTGGGTGAACCACATGGGAGAACGGCTACCGATGACCTCGGTGAGCTGGGGAGAGCTGCATCGATAGGGAATGGGGGAAGAGACCTGTTAGGCATCAGCTGTGCTCCTACCCCCTCCATAGGTTACAGAACTGATGATGATGGTGAGGATGATGATGTGTTGGTACACAGATCCATGTTTTGGTGGGAACACAGGGAGAGCGAGAGAGACACAGAGAGACACAGAGAGAGCGAGAAGGAGAGAGAGAGAGATAACATCAGCCTTGTGTCTCGACAAGACTGCGAATGGCCAACGTGTGCACCCTCCCTGATGGTTGTGGCTGAAGGTAAAGTGAAGGAAGCGGTGATCCTCACCACAGTCATCCGGGGGAACTGTTCCAGCGCTTCGGCACAGTGGTCATTATTAGTAGCAGATCAGGGTTTAATCTTGACCCTCGTCGTGAGCTCCTAGGCCAGCATGTCCCAGCGAGGAGCAGACAGAGCATAATGATGTGTTCCTAACGAGACTGTGGAGACTGAACATTAACATTAGTCACAAGGAGCCGTGACATCACCAGTCGGCTGATTCTGGACGATATGAAACAATGATGATCAAGAAAGCTGCAAATTAAATTAATTCTTTTTGTTCTCATACAATCTGTCAGACCAACCTGTCCAGCAAACGGAGACGTGTTTGAACACTTTCCCAGTGTTTCTATAAATGCTTTCATCCACATCAAGTCCATCCAGCCCATCCATTATCCAAACCGCTTACCCTGCTGTCAGTGGGCGGCAGGCGGGGAGACGGCGGGGAGACACCCTGGACAGGCCACCAGGCCATCACAGGGCGGGCTGACACACACACACACACACACACACACACACACACACACACACACACACACACACACACACACACCCACACACACACACACACACACACACCAAGGGACAGTTCAGTACAGCCAATCCAGCCGACCTACAGGTCTTTGGACTGTGGGAGGAAACCCACGCAGACACGGGGAGAACATGCAAACGCCACACAGAGGACGACCCGGGACGACCTCCGAGGTGTGACTACCCCGGGGCTCGAACCCAGGACCTTCTTGCTGTAAGGCGACCGTGCTAGCCACTGTGCCACCGTGCCGCCCACATCAGGTCCAAATGGATATTAGTTTTACTCCATCTGCATTTTGGCTTGTAAAATTGGTTACCAGCGACACAACGCATTTCCTTTTACGTCCCATAAAACCCACCTATCCTCAAACATGTCTCGTTGCATCTTGATGTGGTTCTCTCATCTCAGACCGGAGGAAGGACACAAGCCGGTTGAGGAGGCGTGGACTGGTTTTGACTGGACAGGGAATGTGACACGCATGTGTTTAAGGGCAGCATCCTCCTCACAAACCGCACAATCGAGCCGGCGTTAACCTCAATTGTAGCCTTCACACACTAGCAGGCCGGCCGCGAGAGCAGGGAATCGGGATGAGGAAATTAAACACACATTTGATGTGAGGAAAATTGCCCTCCCCTCTCAATGTGGCAACTGTTCCGCCTCGGTAAATGAGCACCTTTAGCCAAGAGGGGAGATACAAAGAACAGGGAGAAAAAAACAGAAAACCTTATTTCCACCTCTGTCAACCTTGGCCCAAGTGCTACTCTGACGTCTGTCATCCTGGACGCTCTATTACTGTCATTACAGCATTGGTTCCCCATGGTTAATGTGTTTGTCTGTGTACACAGCTCGCCGCCGCCCCCCCCGCCGCCCCTGCCCCCGCCGCCGCCGCCGCCGCATGCCGTGAATGACACCCCAATCTACATGAAGCAGGATGCAGTGTGCTGTTCTGAGGTGAAACAGGAAGCTGGTGTCTTCCTCTTAGTCAGACATGTCTGATGGATCTGCCCCCTCCTGCTACATACACACTTTAAGTCACTTTCTCTCTCTCACACACACACACACACACACACACACACACACACACACACACACACACACACACACACACACACACACACACACACACACACACACAAAGTAAACAAGGCCATACCATCGGACTGACAAACACTCCTGGAAACTGTCCCTAAGAAGACACACATCCACACACACACACACACATCCACACACACACACACACACACACACGCACGCACGCACACACACACACACACACACACACACACAAAGTAAACAAGGCCATACCATCAGACTGACAAACACTCCTGGAAACTGTCCCTAAGAAGACACACATCCACACACACACACACACACACACATCCACACACACACACACACACACACACACACACACACACACACACACACACACACACACACACACACACACACACAAAGTAAACAAAGCCATACCATCGGACTGACAAACACTCCTGGAAACTGTCCCTAAGAAGACACACATCCACACTCACACACACACACACACACACACACACACACACACACACACACACACACACACACACACACACACACACACACACACACACACACACACACACACACACACAGACACACAGTGAGGAGCTGGCACTTCTCACGCTGCTTGTGAGCAGTGTGGTGAAACCTGTGTGGTGTAGAATGAAGGATGAAGAGAAGACAGCTGAGAGGAAGACATTTCAAAACTCCGCTTGAAACGACTCACAGCAATGCTAATAAGAATCAGGAATCAGAAATCAGGAATCAGGACCACTTTATTTGTCGTTTCATTTCATGTACGGAAGAATTACATGAAATGAAATGACATATAGTTTCCACCAGCCCACAGCAGTGCAACACAAAGACAAAAACACACATCCAAAAGCTACAAGAACACACATATCTAAACTCATACGTATATCCAAACTAACAAAAGAAAAATAAACCGCTGTCCAAGTGAAGGAACACCAGCCAGGATGACTGTCGGAACTGCCGGTCTGCATGGGCTAGCAGTTAGCTTAGCCCACCTCGCTTCCGCATCCTGTCAGACCGCCCTCGGTGTTTCCTCCTCGGTTGCAGCTCCAGGCAGGGCCGTGGTCCCTGGGCCCACCAGACACAGCAGACCAAGCCCCCCCAGGTGATCCCAACACCAGCTTCTCGAGCCACACCCCCTCGACACACCTCCCTGCACTCCACATGACAATACCAAAAACACCAGTCTGCGCCAGGTGAGGCTGCCCTCAGTGTTACTGGAACTGCCGGTCTGCATGGGCTAGCAGTTAGCTTAGCCTGCCCCACTTCTGCATCCTGTCGGACCGCCCTCGGTGTTTCCTCCTCAAGTGCAGCTCCAGGCAGGGCCGTGGTCCCTGGGCCCACCAGACACAGCAGACCAAGCCCCCCCAGGTGATCCCAACACCAGCTTTTCGAGCCACACCCCCTCGACACACCTCCCTGCACTCTACATGACAATACCAAAAACACCAGTCTACGCCAGGTGAGGCTGCCCTCAGTGTTACTGGAACTGCCGGTCTGCATGAGCTAGGAGTTAGCTTAGCCTGCCCCACTTCTGCATCCTGTCGGACCGCCCTCGATGTTACCTCCTCAAGTGCAGCTCCAGGCAGGGCCGTGGTCCCTGGGCCCACAAGACACAGCAGACCAGGCTCTCCCAGCCGATCCAGTGCCAGCTCTCCCAGCCATCAAACGAAGACAAACTTAGACGCAGACATGGACAAAGACACTGCATGGACGGTACTGGGTGAGGCCGCCGCAAACATGAATTCGTGCCGTAAGTGGTGGATGGGATTATCTAATGGTTTTGTATGCTGCCCATTTAAATAAGCGGTGTCCATTTTGTGTGCTTCTTTATGCTTAATACAAATACTACCACCTCTACTACAACTGCTACATACTTCTTTTACTACTACTGCCACTACTGCTAGTTCGACTTATAGTGCTACTACTACTATTATTACTATTCCTATTACCTTTACTACTATTGGTGGTCCTGTGTCGCTCAGTCAGTACAGTGCTGGTGTTATGGCAGTGAATACCATGAGCATGGCAGTAATACTATCAAAGTCAGGGGTTCAATTCCCACTGTGATGTGGTGCAATGATTTCATGTAAAGGGCCTTGTCGCCTTGAACCGCAAAAGCAATGTAGAAATGTAGTGATTTCCTTTTACTTATACTACTCTACCAGACACTACTATGACTTTCACTAGTAAGGACCACGCCACAACAATGTGCCTTTACAGGTTTAATAAGGAGAGGAAGTATTGGGTGATGCAGATGAATGATGGAAGCGAGGATGAGGATGGATGTGGAGGTTGTCTGATTAGGTTGGTCTGGGACATCTTGGACATGGTGGCTGTGGAGATGGACACTCAGGGTGGGGATTCCGTCTCAGGTGATTGTTTTTCCGAGCTGACTATGGACCCCAGATGGTACCTGAAAAGAGGAGAGAAAAAAGTAGAGAGGGAGAGAGGATGAAGGACATGAATAAGGATGGGTAGGGTGAGGGATGAGGGGATGAATGGATCTGAAGAGGGGGAGGGATGAGGTAGGAGCTTGAATGCAAGAGTGGGAGGGTAGGGGTCGAGAGAATTGAGACAGACAGTGCTGGATGGGTTGACCGGGTATACGTAGGCTTGCCAGGTGATAAGAGGTGTGGTTGAGGCATGGCCCTGCTCTTGAACCATAGTTAACAAGTTAACTTCATTTCACTAGCATGGACCATGCCACAACAATTAGAGTTTACAGATTTAATGGGGAGAGGAAGTATTGGATGATGGGGATGAATGATGGAAGCGAGGATGGATGTGGAGTTTGTCTGATTAAGCCGGTCTGGAACCTCTTGATATACGGTGGCTGGGGTGAAAAGATTTTTACATATAAAAAAAAACATTTGGGTGTTGTGGAGGGAGGGGAAAAAGGATAGATCAATAAGAAATGGAGGAGGAGGCTGAAATCATCCAGTTTGATTAATCTGAGATGGGGCTCCTGGGGTCACTGGGGGGAGGCTCTTGGATTGCTGTGTTGGCTGTTAGGGAAGTATAAGAGGTAGCAGGAACCGTGTTGCTGAGTGTGACTGAAGGAAGGGTAGAGGAATGGACGATGGGATGAAAGGATGTAAGCGCATGGGGATTTTGTGAAGCCTGCGAAAGGGATGAAATTAAAGATGTGATGAGCTGAGCAAAATCAGACACAGAGGGAGCAGGCACAGGGGGAAATATGACCTGGCCCCCGCTGGGGGGCTGATGGTGCTGGCTGTGGCCCTGGAGGAGGAGGCACAGTGATGTCATGAGTGACAATCCTGGTGGGTAGCTCAGGTGAGGGTGCTGGAAGTGTAGGAGGCTTGGACACCTAGTTTTATTGTTGGAGTGACTGAAGGGAATGCCTTTTCTTGGGAGGGTGCACTGAAGGCGAATGACAGTCCGGTCTCTGATGTTTGTTTTGGGACTTGGATGTGGAGACAGCCGATGCGATGAAGGCGCACCTCAAGTGCGCTGAGGGGAGCCATTGTCAGTTGGTTGTGAGGTAGATCGCTGATGAAGACAGCTGTTTCCATGTCTATGTCTGTCACAGCTGTGGTTCCCGGGCCTCGTGGATGGAGGAGAGAAAGCCTGAGATCGAGTCAGAGTTGGAGAGATCTCATTAGGTTGGCTTGGATGGGGATGCCTGCGAGGCTGAGGAATGTGTATCATAGAGTGCGACTATCATGGAGAAGACCTGCTGTGAGAATATCATGGAGAAGACCTGCTGTGAGAATATCATGGAGAAGAACTGCTGTGAGAATATCATGGAGAAGAACTGCTGTGAGAATATCATGGAGAAGACCTGCTGTGAGAATATCATGGAGAAGACCTGCTGTGAGAATATCATGGAGAAGACCTGCTGTGAGAATATCATGGAGAAGACCTGCTGTGAGAATATCATGGAGAAGACCTGCTGTGAGAATATCGTGGAGAATAACTGCTGTGAGAATATCATGGAGAAGACCTGCTGTGAGAATATCGTGGAGAATAACTGCTGTGAGAATATCATGGAGAAGAACTGCTGTGGGAATATCATGGAGAAGAACTGCTGTGAGACTATCATGGAGAAGAACTGCTGTGGGAATATCGTGGAGAAGAACTGCTGTGAGAATATCATGGAGAAGAAATGCTGTGAGAATATCATGGAGAAGACCTGCTGTGAGAATATCATGGAGAAAAACTGCTGTGAGAATATCATGGAGAAGAACTGCTGTGGGAATATCATGGAGAAGAACTGCTGTGAGAATATCATGGAGAAGACCTGCTATGAGAATATCATGGAGAAGACCTGCTGTGAGAATATCATGGAGAAGAACTGCTGTGGGAATATCGTGGAGAAGAACTGCTGTGAGAATATCACGGAGAAGAACTGCTGTGGGAATATCATGGAGAAGAACTGCTGTGAGAATATCGTGGCGAAGAACTGCTGTGGGAATATAATGGAGAAGAACTGCTGTGGGAATATAATGGAGAAGAACTGCTGTGGGAATATCATGGAGAAGAACTGCTGTGGGAATATAATGGAGAAGAACTGCTGTGGGAATATCATGGAGAAGAACTGCTGTGGGAATATCATGGAGAAGAATCGCTGTCTAGTAGATCGTTGCCTGAATTAGATGGATTGATTTGCAGTTCAGGACCCATGGTGAGTTGGTTTTGTTTTGTTTTCCGAGTTAGCGTTAGTCTATTTTGAATTGATGCGATCAAGCGCAGGCATGAAGCATGGTCTGTCATCAAGATAACCGAAACAGTGCTGGATGTGGTGACCAGATATAAGTAGACATGCCAGCTGATTAGAGGAGTGGTTGAGGCGTGGCCCTGCTCCCAAACCTTATTTAACCAGTTAACTTCATATTCCAACTACTGCTGTTGCTCCCAGTCCTACTGCTGTTACTGCTGCTAGTACTACTACAGATCTGCTACTGTTACTGCTGCTAGTGCTACTTCAGATGTGCTACTGTTACTGCTGCTAGTGCTACTACAGATCTACTACTGTTACTGCTGCTAGTACTACTACAGATCTACTACTGTTACTGCTGCTAGTGCTACTTCAGATCTACTACTGTTACTGCTGCTAGTGCTACTTCAGATCTACTACTGTTACTGCTGCTAGTGCTACTTCAGATCTACTACTGTTACTGCTGCTAGTACTACTACAGATCTGCTACTGTTACTGCTGCTAGTGCTACTACAGATCTACTACTGTTACTGCTGCTAGTACTACTACAGATCTGCTACTGTTACTGCTGCTAGTACTACTACAGATCTACTACTGTTACTGCTGCTAGTACTACTACAGATCTACTACTGTTACTGCTGCTAGTACTACTACAGATCTACTACTGTTACTGCTGCTGGTGCTACTACAGATCTGCCACTGTTACTGCTGCTAGTGCTACTACAGATCTGCTACTGTTACTGCTGCTAGTGCTACTACAGATCTGCTACTGTTACTGCTGCTAGTGCTACTTCAGATCTGCTACTGTTACTGCTGCTAGTGCTACTACAGATCTACTACTGTTACTGCTGCTAGTGCTACTACAGATCTGCTACTGTTACTGCTGCTAGTGCTACTACAGATCTGCTACTGTTACTGCTGCTAGTGCTACTACAGATCTACTACTGTTACTGCTGCTAGTACTACTACAGATCTGCTACTGTTACTGCTGCTAGTACTACTACAGATCTACTACTGTTACTGCTGCTGGTGCTACTACAGATCTGCTACTGTTACTGCTGCTAGTGCTACTACAGATCTGCTACTGTTACTGCTGCTAGTACTACTTCAGATCTGCTACTGTTACTGCTGCTAGTACTACTACAGATCTGCTACTGTTACTGCTGCTAGTACTACTACAGATCTGCTACTGTTACTGCTGCTAGTACTACTACAGATCTACTACTGTTACTGCTGCTAGTGCTACTACAGATCTACTACTGTTACTGCTGCTAGTACTAGTACAAATCTACTACTGTTACTGCTGCTAGTAGCACTACAGATCCAAACTGATGAAGATAAGTGGCAAAATAAACTGCAGAGTAGGGAGAGGGATGTTGGAGAAACACAATCAGAACCAACGATTTCACATTCCAGTTATCTGACCTGACGTGTAGCTCACACTGACACTCAGACAAAACACACACAGACTGAAAGTGAACAGTGAATGAAGTTACAGATGAAGAGTTAACTCTTAAACGGTTTCCCTCACTGGTCCCTGAAATGAAAGTCGCTCCGTGTGCCACATCAGCCCCGAATTCGGGCCGGTCCATTCAGACTCTCATGGAAACACAACAGTTCTCACACACTGCCCACACTGTGTGAGAACTGGTAGGTTTTTTCTTAGCATGTCCCCTTCCTTGGGTTTCAGGCTGTTCCAGGCAGACAAGTAGCTTTTCCAGGGTGTGTGTGTGTGTGTGTGTGTGTGTGTGTGTATACTTGTACTTATGTTTTTGTGAGGACCAATTTGAGTTTTTTACCATCAGAGGACATCTGTGCTAAGTGAGGACGGTCTTCCCTTCTTTAAGGGTGTGTTTTAGGGTTAGGACTCAGGTTTAGGGTTAGCACTTAGGTTTAGGGTTGGGACTTGGGTTTAGGGTTAGGACCTCGGTTTAGGGTTAGGACTTGGGTTTAGGGTTAGGACCTCGGTTTAGGGTTAGGACTTGTGTTTGAGTTAGGGCTTGGGTTTAAGGTTAGGACTTGGGTTTAGGATTAGGACCTCGGTTTAGGGTTAGGTTAAGCGTTAGGTTAACATGAAGGTCAGGGTTAGGACTTGGGTTTAGGGTTAGGACTTGGGTTAAGGGTCGGGTTTAGGGTTAGGACTTGGTTTTAAGGTTGGGACTTGGGTTTCGGGTTAGGACTTGGGTTTAGGGTTAGGACAGGTTTAGGGTTAGGTTAAGAGTTAGGTTAACATGAAGGTCAGTGTTATGACTTGGGTTTAGGGTGAGGACTTGGGTTTAGGGTTGGGTTAAGAGTTAGGTTAACATGAAGGTCAGTGTTAGGACTTGGCTTTAGGGTTAAGACTTGGGTTTAGGGTTGGGACTTGGGTTTAGGGCTGGGTTAAGAGTTATGTTAACATGAAGGTCAGGGTTATGACTTGGGTTTAGGGTGAGGACTTGGGTTTAGGGTGAGGACTTGGGTTTAGGTTTGGGTTAAGAGTTAGGCTAACATGAAGGTCAGGGTTAGGACTTGGGTTCAGGGTTGGAACTTGTGTTTAGGGTGAGGACTTGGGTTTAGGTTTGGGTTAAGAGTTAGGCTAACATGAAGGTCAGGGTTAGGACTTGGGTTTAGGGTTGGAACTTGTGTTTAGGGTGAAGACTTGGGTTTAGGGTTGGGTTAAGAGTTAGGCTAACATGAAGGTCAGGGTTAGGACTTGGGTTTAGGGTTGGGTTAAGAGTTAGGTTAACATGAAGGTCAGAGTGAGTGATAAGCATGTAGTTCTGATGGATCAGGTTAGGGTTAAAAGCTAGGGAATGAATGTGCTCAATGAGGGGTCCTCACGAAAATAGAAGTCCAAAGTGTGTGTGTGTGTGTGTGTGTGTGTGTGTGTGTGTGTGTGTGTGTGTGTGTGTGTGTGTTAAGGATATTTTTCATCTCTGCAGGCTTCAGGAAGTGGTGGTCTGGCCCAGGATCAGCAGCACGCCATAGGAGATACCTCTATGGGAGCACTGTTGGGCCATGGCACCCAGGTACACATTCCTACACACTCACACACACTCATACACTAACCACTGCATACACACCCACATACACACAAGCATATGAGCCCATGTAGACACAAATACACCATTATGCATATGCACGCACACACACACACACACACACACACACACACACACACACACACACGCACACAACATAACCACAGACCACATATGGTATTACCATGTCTCAAATCTAGTTTGTGTCTGTCCTGAGAAGAGGTAAACATCTGATCAGGTCTGGGTTCAGCATACAGGTCTGATGGGTCCAGCTCTCACTGTCACCATGTGGAAGGGGATATACCCCTTGTAACATAACCAAACAAGCAGCTGATTGCTTTTTAAATAAACATTTGACAAGTTTCTTTCCTGGAATCAGATGGCTTCACTTTGATGTGAATATCACCCGGCTACCACTGTAGACCAGGCAGGAAGTGAATATCACCCGGCTACCACTGTAGACCAGGCAGGAAGTGAATATCACCCAGCTACCACTGTAGACCAGGCAGGAAGTGAATATCACCCGGCTACCACTGTAGACCAGGCAGGAAGTGAATATCACCCAGCTACCACTGTAGACCAGGCAGGAAGTGAATATCACCCGGCTACCACTGTAGACCAGGCAGGAAGTGAATATCACCCAGCCACCACTGTAGACCAGGCAGGAAGTGAATATCACCCGGCTACCACTGTAGACCAGGCAGGAAGTGAATATCACCCAGCTACCACTGTAGACCAGGCAGGAAGTGAATATCACCCAGCTACCACTGTAGACCAGGCAGGAAGTGAATATCACCCAGCTACCACTGTAGACCAGGCAGGAAGTGAATATCACCCGGCTACCACTGTAGACCAGGCAGGAAGTGAATATCACCCAGCCACCACTGTAGACCAGGCAGGAAGTGAATATCACCCAGCTACCACTGTAGACCAGGCAGGAAGTGAATATCACCCAGCTACCACTGTAGACCAGGCAGGAATTGAATATCACCCAGCTACCACTGTAGACCAGGCAGGAAGTGAATATCACCCAGCTACCACTGTAGACCAGGCAGGAAGTGAATATCACCCGGCTACCACTGTAGACCAGGCAGGAAGTGAATATCACCCAGCTACAACTGTAGACCAGGCAGGAAGTGAATATCACCCAGCTACCACTGTAGACCAGGCAGGAAGTGAATATCACCCGGCTACCACTGTAGACCAGGCAGGAAGTGAATATCACCCAGCTACCACTGTAGACCAGGCAGGAAGTGAATATCACCCGGCTACCACTGTAGACCAGGCAGGAAGTGAATATCACCCAGCCACCACTGTAGACCAGGCAGGAAGTGAATATCACCCGGCTACCACTGTAGACCAGGCAGGAAGTGAATATCACCCAGCTACCACTGTAGACCAGGCAGGAAGTGAATATCACCCAGCTACCACTGTAGACCAGGCAGGAAGTGAATATCACCCAGCTACCACTGTAGACCAGGCAGGAAGTGAATATCACCCGGCTACCACTGTAGACCAGGCAGGAAGTGAATATCACCCAGCCACCACTGTAGACCAGGCAGGAAGTGAATATCACCCGGCTACCACTGTAGACCAGGCAGGAAGTGAATATCACCCGGCTACCACTGTAGACCAGGCAGGAAGTGAATATCACCCAGCTACCACTGTAGACCAGGCAGGAAGTGAATATCACCCAGCTACCACTGTAGACCAGGCAGGAAGTGAATATCACCCGGCTACCACTGTAGACCAGGCAGGAAAGAGGCTGTCAGACCTCTGAATGTTTATGTCCTTTACTAACATGATGGTGTAGAGTCTGTTGGCGTTATGACATGACATGACATGACATGACATCCTGGAGTTACAATGTCATGTCATGTAGGTGTACTCAGTAGGATGAACATGAACAGAAAAGGCTGTGATGTTCTTTTGGATCTTGGCCATTGGTTTTGGAGGCTGAGGTGAAAACCGTAAAAGGTGTTGAACCATAGTCCATCCATCCATCCATTATCCAAACTGCTTATCCTGCTCTCAGGGTCGCGGGATGCTGGAGCCTATCCCAGCAGTCACTGGGCGGCAGACGGGGAGACACCCTGGACAGGCCGCCATGCCATCACACACACACACACACACACACACCTAGGGACATCATCGGCCGTCACTCGGGGTGGAGTATGACTGTCCTCCTCCTTCTTGGTCCTTGTGGGTCTTCAGGTGGGCGAAGAGGCCGATCCTGGAGCCACGTATTTTGGTGCAGTGTGAGCAGGGGTGGGTGGTGGTAGTCGTGGGATTGGTTTGGGCCTTTTTGGTGGAAACTGCCTCCTTTCTGAGTCTGCGCTTGTCTTCTGCAGCACGTCGGAGATCATTATTATAAAGTGCAGCTCCTTCCCGGACAAGTTTTCTCCAGGTCGTCCTGTTGGTTGCTGTGTCCTCCCAGGTCTTAGGGTCTATGTGGCATTTATGATGTTCATTTGGATGTTATCCTTATACCTTTTCTTTTGACCTCCCGGGGCGCGTTGTCCTGTGAGAAGCTGGGAGTATGGGACTTGTTTTGGAAGGCGAGAGTCAGGCATACGGATGACATGGCCAGTCCATCTGAGCTGGTGTTGGGTGATGGTGGCAGTGATAGCGGGAATGTTAGCCTCCTCCAGGACGCTGGTGTTGGTGCATCTATATCTTCCCAGGTGATCTTGAGGATCTTTTGGAGGCACCTCTGATGATGTGCCTCCAGTGCCTTCAGGTGCCTGCTGTATGTGGTCCAGGATTCTGATCCATACAGTAGGGTGGGCAACACTACCGCTCTGTAGACCAGAATTTTCATCCTGGCCTGGAGGACGCGGTTTTCAAAGACCCTTTTTGTCTTGAGAAAACCCCACTGGCACAACTGAGGCGGTGGAGTGAAGATACAATTTCAAATCCCATCATCAACATTTTAATGGAGGGGAATATTGAGCGATGCCATACAGAGTAAAAGAGTTTGCCATCAAACTTTTGAAATTAAGCTTTTGTAGTTTGCATGTTTCTCATGTTTCCGCGTCGTGACAGGCTCGCGCTGCTTCCTCCATGCAGAACCTCTCAGCAGAGCCCCGACACCGGTATCACATAACTGATATTAATGAAAGCGAATGGAATTCATTCAATACAAACGCACATGAGGTGCTCTCGGTGAAATGAGCCAAAGCCTGAGCGAAGGCCTGGAAATTAAACTCGGCGATTTGTTTGTGTTGCTGTACATTACACATGGTTGTGTGTTTGCTCATGCGCGTGGCAGATGCAGCTAATGAGGCATTACTGGAAAGGGAGACCCAATCGATGGAACGCCGTCGCCAAACAATGCTGATCAATGCCCGTGTATTGAACATATTTCCCCCTCATTAGTTCCTTTGCGGGGGGTGGAGTGTGTGTGTGTGTCTGTGTGTGTGTGTGGGGGGGGGGGGTTGTAAAGTGCTGTGCCATGCCCATGCTGTGCTGTGTAGTCTGGTTGTAGGCATGGGGGCACTGATTACGCTAAGTAACACAAAGGGGGCCAGGCACTAATCCAAATAGCAATGTGATTGCTCTTCACACACACACACACACATGTACATGAGTACACAGACACAGATAGAAACACACACAAGTCGGAGAATATAAACTAACACATATATGAATGAACGCACACCCACACACACACACACACACACACACACACACACGAACGTGAGTACATAGACACAGATAGAAACACACAGAAGTCAGGGAATATAAACTAACACATATATGAATGAACGCACACCCACACACACACACACACACACACACACACACACACACACACACACACACACACACACACACGTACATGAGTACATAGACACAGATAGAAACACACAGAAGTCAGGGAATATAAACTAACACATATATGAATGAACGCACACCCACACACACACACACACACACACACACACACACACACACACACCCTGGTGTGTGTGTGTGTGTGTGTGTGTGTGTGCGACTAATCTCACAAACTACGGACCTATCAGCCTGAACGTGTGTTGTGCACAGTTATGAGTGTATGATGAAGACTCTCTCGTGGTTGCAGTGATTCAGATTCTTGGGGAAACGTTTGTTGTCGCCATCACCACTCCCTCTCTCCATTCCTTCTCCAGCTCGCTCAGCCGGCACTGCTCTGATCACCGTCTGATCTGAGTCAGCCGGGCACATGCGGGCCTCACGTCTACGGTTGTGTCAGATCAGGCAGCACTAGTGCCAAGACCAAAACACTGAGGATTCGGGTGTAAGTCTTGAAAGTACACGAGAAGTCAGTCGCTCGTGTTTCACACATCATTCGCTGCTGATCTCAGTGTAGGAGAACTGGAGTAACACTGGATGAACTAAAGATCTTCTCCTTTCGGCTCGTTCCCTGTTTCCCAGGGGTCGCCACAGCGGATTTGATAGTTTCCATCAGTACCCTGTGAGGGCGCAGCAGCGATGGCGGTCTTGTCACTCCGCGTAATGATTTGACAGAATGTCACGTCGGATGCCCTTCCTGACACTACCACTAACCCTATGGATGGGCACAGGTAAAGCGCCGGATGCCATCCCAGTATTCATGGACTTGTGCCCATGCCTGTCACCATAAACTGGATGAACCAAAAATAATTCACCTTATTCACCTCACCTCACCTCACCTCACCGCCCCGCGGAAGTGCCATAGTTGCCAATGTTAAAACTCAAGAGTAGGGCAAATCACAGTGGCCGCTGGAAACCATCTCGGTAGCTACAGTAACACATCTCCCATGGCTGAGCTGGTTTCTTCCCGTTGTTTTATGAATGAAAGTCAATCAGCAGAGCAGCCATTCCCCTTCATTCACTTCATATCATAACAACCACCACATTAAACACATTTGAAGTCTTTTAACAAGTGCTTTGTAATGATGATCGTCTGATTGCTGTCTGTCATGTCATATCAGACTTGGACTAGGTTCCACCTTGGAGGCTGCACATCCACAGACTGACAGGCAAAACGTTTTTATCAGACAGATTTTTTTAGCTTGAGCGCTGCATGTTAACAACCCCCCCCCCCCCATATTTCCCGTTCAATCAACTTGGCCGCTGTGCAAAAGTCTAGGCAGGAAAAACACTGGGGTTTCCTTTTCCTTCATAGCTGCCTCACTTCCTCCTTGCTAATCCACCACACTTCCTGATTCACTATCCCCACATCATCCAACCTTCTCTCTCTCATCTTCTTCAATCATCAGCCCCTCAAAGTACTCCTTCCACCTTCTCAACACACTCTCCTCGCTTGTCAGCACATTTCCATCTCTATCCTTCATCAGCCTAACAAAGTCTCCATCCTTCATTATCCTAACAAATTCCTAACAAAGTATCCATCCTTCATCACCCTAACAAAGTCTCCATCCTTCATCACCCTAACAAAGTCTCCATCCTTCATCATCCTAACAAGGTCATAACAAAGTCTCCATCTTCATCAGCCTAACAAAGTTCTAACAAAGTCTCCATCCTTCATCAGCCTAACAAATTCCTAACAAAGTATCCATCCTTCATCATCCTAACAAAGTCTCCATCCTTCATCATTCTAACAAAGTCTCCATCCTTCATCATTCTAACAAAGTCTCCATCCTTCATCATTCTAACAAAGTCCTAACAAAGTATCCATCGTTTATCTCCCTAACAAAGTCCTAACAAAGTCTCCATCCTTCATCAGCCTAACAATGTCCTAACAAAGTCTCCATCCTTCATCAGCCTAACAAAGTCCTAACAAAGTCTCCATCCTTCATCACCCCAACAAAGTCCTAACAAATTCTCCATCCTTCATCATCCTAACAAAGTCCTAACAAAGTCTCCATCCTTCATCAGCCTAACAAAGTCCTAACAAAGTCTCCATCCTTCATCACCCTAACAAAGTCCTAACAAAGTCTCCATCCTTCATCATCCTAACAAAGTCCTAACAAAATCTACATCCTTCATCACCCTAACCTGCTGCACATCCTTCCCAGCTCGCTCCCTCTGTCTAGCCAATCGGTACCACTTTTAAGACTTTGACTTTATTATGCTGTTGTTTTTTCTGGTAGTTATCACATTTGAGCAAATATAATCCTCATGATGTATATGTGGTTTGTATGTGGTGCTGGGCTGAAACCGGAGTTGATAAAGTGCTTCAGGAAGTCAAACAACAGAATAGGACATAGAAAGCGAAAGCCATGAGGGTTGGAAGAGGAGTTGGACTCTGCTCAGGGGAACTAGTTAAACAGGATGGATAAACTGTTACTCGTAAACTAAGATGGCAGATAAGCAATCAATAGATGAGATGGAAGTGTGTAGACAGAGTTTATCACTTTCCTGGAGGATGTCCTGTAGTTTACTTTCAAGCAGACAAAGTGTGAACATACCGATCCATCTGAGCGAAGGATGTTTGTCATTTCCCCAAATGACTGCATGTTGTCCAGATGAAAATGTCTGTATCTGTCATTTTACCTGCATGTGCTCTGGGAAAATGTTTCATGTGGCACATTTGGATTGTTGTTGCAGCAGATTTTAACAAAATGTGTAGTGGGAACCAAGTGACAAGCCAATGGGAATAACATATGAATACAGGAACAAACTGTAATTAAACTGAAGTAAACCCAGCTGGAGCTGGCATCTCGTCTTACTACGGCAGGCTAAGCTAACTGCTAGCCCATGTAGACTGGCAGTTCTGACAGTCGCCCTGGTGGGTGTTCGTCCTCTTGGACAGTGATTTTTTTTGTTTAGTTTGGATATGTGTGTTAGTTTGGATATGTGTGTTCTTGTAGTTCTTGGGTGTGTTGTTGCCTTTGTGTTGTACTGCTGGGGGAAATGCCATTTCCTTTCTTTCACTTCATGCATGTGCATGAAGTGAAATGACGAATAAAGTCTTCTTGGGTCCTGACCCTGATGACTGCGTAGTGTGTGTGTGTGTGTGTGTGTGAGAGAGCCCAAGTCTCTCCACCTACAGCTGTGATGGACAGGCGACCTGTCCAGGGTGTCATTCCCTGCCTTCACCCCATTGCATGATGGGATGGGGACCTGCCTCTCGCAATCATGACACTGATTGAATGAGCACATGTATTCTTCATCATTATTCATTCTGTGCAAAAGTGATGTGAATTTTCACCTGCCAGTGTGCAGCAGTCATAGCGTCATGATGGTGGTCATCCAGATGTACATGCACAGCGCCAAATGAAGGTAAAACTGGTCATCCCTGCAAACCAAACACACTTGCTCAGCTAGCTCTAATCAGTGAACATGAAGAATCCCGAAATAAATCAAGGAGAAAAGAGAGAAATCAGCATGTGTTGTGGATATTCTTCCTATCTCCTCCATGATGGTTCTTGTAAGGCTGTATCAGGAGAGCCCAGCTCCCCCACTGAAAGATGATTGGCTTCCACAGAACTTATTAAACATAATTGCAAACTAATTAGTACAGCAATGGCTTGGCACCTCCGTCTAGTGCCAGACACTCGATGTAGGTTTACAACATGCATTTAAATTTTACACTAATTACCAAGTCCTGATTAATGCATGACTGCGGTGTGCTTTATAATAGTTATTAATAGGGCTGTATAGATTAGATTAGGAATTAATTTCCCAATAAAAACCTGGCATTACATGCATGGGGAAAGCCGTGTGTTGCAGAGCGACCCGCCTGCTGATGTATGTGCTGTGTCACAAGACATTCACAAAGCACTTTGATTTAACAATTGGTTTGCTTTTGCAGAGCGGCGATTTGTATGAAATAGGCTGATCTAATGAGGATTTGCTTCAGAACCGCTTGCCTAATGAGCATTTGCATTGAATCCACTGCGCCCACAGAAACATTGGTCATAACGCAGTGAGAGATATTTAACCCCACCCCGAACCACCTGCCATGTACGATCCAATTAAATCCAATCATGTCAAGGGGTTATTTCAAGACCAACCTAATACCAACCACGGCTCTGTCTCCCAGCCGTCCTCCAGCCCCGGTTAGGGATCATTAGCGTGGAAGCGAGGAGCTTGTTGGCGACCTGCGTGGTTCCCCATCTCGCTCTTAAGGATTAATCCTGGCCCACACTCCTCATCTCTCTCCAACAACTAATGGCCACAGCATGGACCTCACAATGCTTCCCTAATTTACACTAATTGAGCAGTCGTTAGCGGCCATAGGCCCTGGCACTAGCCTGTGTGTGTGTGTGTGTGTGTGTGTGTGTGTAGTGTGGGTAACAGTGGCCACCGCACTGTACAGAAGCACACATACCTGTGCTGAAGCAAATTCTTTGCGTGTCGGCTAGCCCGGCAGCATTCGGTGAAGGGGGGTGGGGGTGGGGGTGTCTGCAGGTATTGGTCGCTCAGTAAGATCATTAATGCGCCCGGCCTCTCTGCACGGCTTATTTTGATGTTTTTGTAATGAGCGCCTGCCAGGGAGGGTAAACAGCAAGCCTTGCCGCAGCCCCTTTGATGTCAAGTGATGTGAGAGGCGAGGAGGGTGGAGAGACAGACACAGGCTCAGGTCTGAGGAGGGAGTGCATGCTGGGAAGCCTCTGCAGGAGCAGGGATGAGGAGAAATCTCTCCTTGGTGGATCAACTGATGATGAGCGTTTCCTGCCACACATGTGGGAAACCATGGAGACAGGAAGTTGTCTGTGTGTGTGTGTGTGTGTGTATGTGTGTGTGTGTGGGGGGGCGGGGGGGTTAATGAGAAAGAGGGTTCACAGGCATCCTGCCCCTTCAAGGCAAGGCGGTGTATGCTTCCCTCAGTAATTGATGTCTAACATCCCTCAGACAGGAAATGAAGACATTTGTCTTGATGCTCAATAATCCAGGTGAGGAAATCCATTCGGACACAACGTTCAGTGGGACAAACGTTTCCTCACTCGTCTAAGTGACTTCGTCAGTCTCAGCAGACTGCAGCACAGTTGCATAACGACCCAAACTGACAATCGGTTTCATATGCAAATTGCCATGACTGTTATTAGAGTTACAATGACCATGTGTACTATTCACAATGCTTTGATTGCAACGACACTCCAACCCTGTGTGAGTAGTACACATGGCCACTGTAACTCTAGTTAATGGTCATGCCAATTTGCATATGAAACCGGTCACCGGTTTGGGTGGTTATGCAGGTTACTGTATATGTGGTTACTATATATGACTTACTATATATAACATATCACTTACTTTGTATAACAGAAATAACTTACTATATATAACATCTATAACTTGCCATATATAACTTACTATATATAACATATATAACTTTCTATATATAACATATATCACTTACGTTGTATAATATATATAGCTCACTATATATAAAATACTACTTACTATATATATAACATATATAACTTACTATATATAACATATATACATTTCTATATATAACATATATCACTTACGTTGTACAATATATATAGCTCACTATATATAAAATACCACTTACTATATATATAACATATATAACTTACTATATATAACATCTATAACTTGCCATATATAACTTACTATATATAACATATATAAATTTCTATATATAACATATATCACTTACGTTGTATAATATATATAGCTCACTATATATAACATATCACTTACTATATATATATAACATGTATAACTTTCTATATATAACAAATATCACTTACTTTGTATAATGTATGTACTATATATATAACATATATAACTTTCTATATATGACATATATCACTTACATTGTATAACATATATAACTCACTATATATAACATATCACTTACTATATATATAACATGTATGACTTTCTATATATAACATATATCACTTACTTTGTATAACGTGTATACTATATATAAAACATATATAACTCACTATATGTAACATATATAACTTACTAGCATGGACTCGTTTTCCACATGTCGCCACAGTCACAGGGGTTTGTGAAGCCATGCAGCACACGCAGGATAATTTCACAGTTGCAGGTGAAATTGCAGCGTTGGTGTCCAGACAAACGACTCGGAGGATAAACAGTAGCCATTATTTACACAAGCTGATTGACAATTTGCCAAATGATTGATGCCGTTCTGTCCAGGATGCTGTGTGTGTGTGTGTGTGTGTGTGTGTGTGTGTGTGTGTGTGTGTGTGTGTGTGTGTGTGTGAGATGTTGAGTGGATCTTAATGCCCACTGTGACATACATAGATCTCCTCTCCAATCATTCTCCACCTCTCCTCTTCTGTTCTTCCTCACTCTCTTCTTTCCACCTCTCCTCTTCTGTTCTTCCTCACTCTCTTCTTTCCACCTCTCCTCTTCTGTTCTTCCTCACTCTCTTCTTTCCACCTCTCCTCTTCTGTTCTTCCTCACTCTCTTCTTTCCACCTCTCCTCTTCTGTTCTTCCTCACTCTCTTCTTTCCACCTCTCCCTCTTCTGTTCTTCCTCACTCTCTTCTTTCCACCTCTCCCTCTTCTGTTCTTCCTCACTCTCTTCTTTCCACCTCTCCTCTTCGGTTCTTCCTCACTCTCTTCTTTCCACCTCTCCTCTTCTGTTCTTCCTCACTCTCTTCTTTCCACCTCTCCTCTTCTGTTCTTCCTCACTCTCTTCTTCCCACCCCTCCTCTTCGGTTCTTCCTCACTCTCTTCTTTCCACCCCTCCTCTTCGGTTCTTCCTCACTCTCTTCTTTCCACCCCTCCCTCTTCTGTTCTTCCTCCCTCTCTTCTTCCCACCCCTCCTCTTCTGTTCTTCCTCACTCTCTTCTTTCCACCCCTCCTCTTCTGTTCTTCCTCACTCTCTTCTTCCCACCCCTCCTCTTCTGTTCTTCCTCACTCTCTTCTTCCCACCCCTCCTCTTCGGTTCTTCCTCACTCTCTTCTTTCCACCCCTCCCTCTTCGGTTCTTCCTCACTCTCTTCTTTCCACCCCTCCTCTTCTGTTCTTCCTCACTCTCTTCTTTCCACCCCTCCTCTTCGGTTCTTCCTCACTCTCTTCTTTCCACCTCTCCTCTTCTGTTCTTCCTCACTCTCTTCTTCCCACCCGTTCTCTTCGGTTCTTTTTCACTCTCTTCTTTCCACCTCTTCTCTTCTGTTCTTCCTCACTCTCTTCTTTCCACCTGTCCTCTTCTGTTCTTTCTCACTCTCTTCTTCCCACCCCTCCTCTTCGGTTCTTCCTCACTCTCTTCTTTCCACCCCTCCTCTTCGGTTCTTCCTCACTCTCTTCTTTCCACCCTCCCTCTTCGGTTCTGACTCGTTCAGCCCAGTCTTCTGTCTACGTACCTTCACCCTGCTGTCTTTCTCTGCTACCTCTCCCTCTCCTCCTCTCCCTCACTGCACAGTAAACCCATATCACAATTAGACCTCCTCCCCCACCTCCTTCCTTTCGCTCCTGTTCGACGTTTCCCCGTGCCGGACGCCGGCCGCAGGGTGACATCTTGACAGTTTTCTGTTGTGCTGCAAACAAAAGGGGCCTTGCGTGTGATGAGCGGTTATTATGTAAATGGGTCCTGGCTGATACTGTCTCGGCACGCCGCAGTCCGGCTGTACGGAGGCTGAGGCAGGCAGGGCTGGTGGCGTGATAGCCGTCATTTCCATGATTGCAGAGAGGGAAGAGTGACCGGGGGGGGGGGTGCTCACGTTGCAGTCGTGGGTCTGTGAATGATGCCCCTCCCCAGCTCCTACACACACACACACACACACACACACACAGACACACACACACAATGCCACCCCCTGTTCTCTGTAGTCATGAGTTGCCTCTTAGGAAGAAGGTTTCCTGGATTTGATCTGGAATTTCAATGCTGAAGGTTAAAAGGTTGTAATTTGTTGTCATGGTAACCACATCCGTCAGTAACTTTGCTGATAGCTCTTAATGATTTACACAGTCGAGACAAAGTAGTGCACAGGCACCCTTGAACCAGCTGGTGCCAAACTCATCACTGAAGAACCAAAGTGGCGAGTTGGACCTGTACCGCGGCTCCGTCCGTACCGGGATGTGTGTCTGCTGTGGTGATGTGTGGTGATGTGTATGTGGTGTGGTGATGTGTATGTGGTGTGGTGATGTGTGGTGATGTGTATGTGGTGTGGTGATGTGTATGTGGTGTGGTGATGTGTATGTGGTGTGGTGATGTGTGGTGATGTGTGGTGATGTGTGGTGATGTGTGGTGATGTGTGGTGATGTGTGTGGTGATGTGTATGTGGTGTGGTGATGTGTGTGGTGATGTGTATGTGGTGTGGTGATGTGTATGTGGTGTGGTGATGTGTGGTGATGTGTATGTGGTGTGGTGATGCGTGTGGTGATGTGTATGTGGTGTGGTGATGTGTGGTGATGTGTGGTGATGTGTATGTGGTGTGGTGATGTGTATGTGGTGTGGTGATGTGTGGTGATGTGTATGTGGTGTGGTGATGTGTGGTGATGTGTGGTGATGTGTATGTGGTGTGGGGATGTGTGTGGTCGGCTTGGTCCAGATTATTTTCAGTAGTGTGATGATGTGGTGATGTAGCTGCTGCATTCCTGTGGGTTTAAAACGGTTTTAATTGATTTTTATATAAATATAAATACAACCATGGAGGCCATGCAGCCAACACATCAAAGCAAACACAGCCCACTGTGTATTTCCCCACCTGTGTGTCTGTCTGTGTATGTGTGTGTGTGTGTGTGTGTGTGTGTGTGTGTGTGTGTGTGTGTGTGTGTGTGTGTGTTTACAATCATGCACGTTGTCCTTATATGTAAGCAGTGCTTGTAGGTATATGTTTACATGTGTCTATACTTGTGTGTACGTGTTTGTACACCATGTATGTATTTTTTGCTTTTGTGTGTCTGCGTGCATGTTTTTTTGTGTATGCAGATTTACTTTCTCCTGTATGTACATATTAAAATGCATATGCATATGATGTGTAGTTCTGTGCATGTTTTGGTGTGCACACAGGTATTTACATCTGTTGTGTGTGTGTGTGTGTGTGTGTGTGTGTGTGTGTGTGTGTGTGTGTGTGTGTGTGTGTGTGTGTGTGCACATGTTCACGGATGTCTATGCACACACATGTGTCTGCATGCAAGTGTATGTGTGTGTGTGTGTGTGTGTGTGTGTGTGTCTGTGAGTGTGTATGCGAAGGCCTTTGTGGTCAGAGTGAGTCACTCTCCCAGCCAGCCTGACCTTACAGCGGCCCACACACACAAATAGAGAGAGGGAGGGAGAGAGAGGGAGGGAGAGAGACCGTAAGAGAGACGGTTAGAGAGAGGGAGAGACCATGAGAGAGAGGGGGAGAGAGGGAGCGAGACGGTGAGAGAGAGGGGGAGAGAGACGGTGAGAGAGGGAGGGAGACGGTGAGAGAGAGGGAGAGAGACCGTAAGAGAGACGGTTAGAGAGAGGGAGAGACCATGAGAGAGAGGGGGAGAGAGGGAGCGAGACGGTGAGAGAGAGGGGGAGAGAGACGGTGAGAGAGGGAGGGAGACGGTGAGAGAGAGGGGGAGAGAGAGAGGGAGGGAGAGAGAGAGAGAGAGAGGGAGAGAGAGGGAGAGAGAGGGAGCGAGACGGTGAGAGAGAGGGGGAGAGAGAGAGGGAGGGAGAGAGAGACCGTAAGAGAGACGGTTAGAGAGAGGGAGAGACCATGAGAGAGAGGGGGAGAGAGGGAGTGAGACGGTGAGAGAGAGGGGGAGAAGGAGAGGGGGAGAAGGAGAGGGAGGCCTGGGCCACCCAGCATTGTGCTTCCTCATCTGCTGACCTCTGCAGCGTGGAGCTGAGCCACATTAACCTGGACCTCTTCTGTTTCCAAGCACAATCATCCGGCCACGCTGCAACCGTGGCCGTCAAATCCACCTGCAGCAGCTCCCCGCCGCCACGCAGGGCGAGGGCGTGTAATAATGCATGCATGCTCACAACACGAGTAGAATATTCCGGAGCTCCACAGCTGTACCGTACACATTCACATGGAGATCAGAGAGAGAGAGAGGGGGATGATGTGGCTGCAGGAACGTGGGTCTCTATGTTGTGGCTCTGTTCATATTCCTCACTTCATCAGGTGTCATTACTCCTCAGCATGGGCGTTGTGAGAGCGTGTCCATGTATGATTCATCCAGCATCACCTCAGCACGACGCGGGGAAATTAACCAGCAGGCCACATGCAAACGCTGCCTCTCACAACACCCGCCGCACCGAACATGAGTCACTTCTGCCGTGTGCCCGCCACCAGGCGGCCGCCGTGAATCTGTGTGGCGAGGCCTCCTCAGCGTCACCTGTCCATCTGCAGCCTGGACAGGAGGAGAAGATCAAGCCTCCACACCCTGCAGGGATGCATCGCACTTCTGCAGCTGTGTAGTCTTCACATGGCCGCGCATGAAAATACACACTGCTGGCCCGCCATGGAATCACATGCCGATATCACCATGACATCATTTCACATCTGTCAGGCCCCATTGTACCTGGCCAATTCCCCCACTCTTCCGAGCCGTCCCGGTCTCTGCTCCACCCCCTCTGCTGAACTCCACTCTTCCGAGCCGTCCCGGTCTCTGCTCCACCCCCTCTGCTGAACTCCACTCTTCCGAGCCGTCCCGATCTCTGCTCCACCCCCTCTGCTGAACCCCACTCTTCCGAGCCATCCCAGTTGCTGCTCCACCCCCTCTGCTGATCCGGGGAGGGCTGCAGACTACCACATGCCTCCTCCCATACATGTGGCGTCACCAGCCGCTTCTTTTCACCTGACAGTGAGGAGTTTCACCAGGGGGACGTAGCGCGTGGGAGGGTCACGCTATTCCCCCCAGTTCCACCCCCGAAACAGGCACCCCGACCGACCAGAGGAGGCGCTAGTGCAGCGACCAGGACACATACCCACATCCGCCTTCCCACCTGCAGACACAGACACTTGTGTCTGTAGGGACGCCCGACCAAGCCGGAGGTAACATGGGGATTTGAACAGGTGATCCCCCTGTTGGTAGGCAACGGAATAGACCGCTACACCACCCGGACACCCCCGTCATGACTTTTGACTGACCATCTCCCTGTAAGCACAAGCACAACATGGATGTGAGTGTCCTCCGGGATGTGACAGTAGTGATATCCTGGCTGTGCCGCCAGTCAGCATCCGTGCAGGGTGACAGGTGACTGGTTGGTGTGCAAGACGTCGTTCATCCTCAGTAAACAATGAAGCGAAGAAGTGGAAAATCTTTGATAGAAACATGACTAATGACATCACTGGTTACACAACAAACACAAAAACACATGTCATGACATAAAATCAGCCCCTTTGGTTTGATCAGAAATTAAAACAAGGACCACGTTCCAGGCCGGACAGCCGATCAGACCGGATCGTGGGTAAATCAGCCTGAACAGAAGTACAACGTCCGGTCACTCCCCATCTTACTGTTGCTTTACAAAGCTCGTTCCTGTTCACCACCTTCTTCATTTCAGCCAAGCACAGACGCGTCGGTCCCCATTTTGTGTCAAACTTTGCTACAAATGAAAACACACACACATACATACACACACACTCACACAGTCGTGTTTTACTATCCTTGTGAGGACCCCTCATTGACTACATTCATTTCCTAGCCCTTAACCCTAACCTTACCCATGCAAACGACACGCCTAACGCTAACCCTTACCCTTACCCTAACCTTAACCTAGCCCTTACCCTAACCTTAACCTAGCCCTTACCCTAACCTAACCCTAACCCTTACCCTAACCTAACCCTAACCCTAACCCTAACCCTAACCTTACCCATGCAAACGACACGCCTAACGCTAACCCTTACCCTAACCTTAACCTAACCCTTACCCTAACCCTAACCTTAACCTAACCCTAACCCTAACCCTAACCCTTACCCTAACCTTAACCTAACCCTAACCCTTACCCTAACCCTAACCCTCATTGACTACATTCATTTCCTAGCCCTTAACCCTAACCTTACTCACGCAAACTACACGGCTAACCCTAACCCTTACCCTAACCTTAACCTAACCCTAACCCTAACCCTAACCCTTACCCTAACCTTAACCTAACCCTAACCCTAACCCTAACCCTTATCCTAAACTTAACCTAACCTTAACCCTTACCCTAACCTTAACCCCTAACCATAAGCTAACCCTAACCCCTACCCTAACCTTAACCTTAACCTAATCCTAACCCTTACCCTAACCCTAATCCTTACCCTAACCTTAACCTAACCCTAACCCTTACCCTAAACAACCTCACCTTAACCCTTACCCTAACCTTAACCCTTACCCTAACCTTAACCCTTACCCTAACCTTAACCTAACCCTAACCCCTACCCTAACCTTAACCTAATCCTAACCCTTACCCTAACCCTTAACATAACCTTAATTCTAACTGTAATCCTAAAACCAAGTCCTAACCCTAAAATAGACCCTTTTCCTTGTGCGGACCTCTGAAAGGTACATGGTACATCCTGTCAGGTTTTGCTATCCTTGTGTGGACATTTGGTCTGCACAAGGATAGCAAAACATGTACACACACACACACACACACACACACACACACACACACACACACGTAATCATTTTGTCTCCCAGGTTGGTATTTATGAACCTAGCTGTCCGTCTGTGTGTCTGTCTGTGTGTCTGTCTGTGTGTCTGTCTGTCTGTCTGTCTGTCTGTGTGTCTATCAGCCTGTCTGTGTGTCTGTCTGTGTGTCTGTGTGTCTGTCTGTCTGTGTGTCTATCAGCCTGTCTGTGTGTCTGCCTGCCTGTCTGTCTGCTGGTGGTGTCTAGTCTGTGTGTAAGCTTCATGTGGCTCCATGCTGTCATCACAGTGGCTGCTGTCAGCCTCATAACCTCCCTGTAGTCATTTTACCACCAGTGAGAATGTTCCATCTCTCCTCCCTGTCTTTCTCTCTCTGTCTGTCTGTCTTTTCTCTACATGTCTGTCTTTTTCTCTCTCTGTCTATCTGTCTGTGCTTCTACTCCGTTTCTCCCCATGTCCCCCTCTTCCTGCCCACTCATGTTGATTGCGACGGCTGCATCAGCCTCATCGCCTTGTTTGTGGTTGTGATGAACGACATCTCAACATTTCATCACCCAGCAGAGAGGAGAGTCAACACCGTCACCTCTTTTCCTCTCTCTCTACTCCACCACACCCCCATCACCAACACACACACACACACACACACACAGATTCTCTCTCTTTTGCTGGGTTGTGATTTTCTTGGTGATACTTGCTCCGCCCAATTCCAATTCCCTAAAGTCTCTCGCTCTCTCGCTCTCGCTCTCTCTCTCTCTCTCTCTCTCTCTCTCTCTCTCTCTCTCTCTCTCTCTCTCTCACTCTCTCTCTCTCTCTCTCTCTCTCGCTCTCTCTCGCTCTCTCTCTCTCTCTCGCTCGCTCTCTCTCTCTCTCTCTCTCTCTCTCGCTCTCTCTCGCTCTCTCTCTCTCTCTCTCTCTCTCTCTCTCTCTCTCTCTCTCTCTCTCTCTCTCTCTCTCGCTCTCTCTCTCTCTCTCTCGCTCTCTCTCTCGCTCTCTCTCTCTCTCTCGCTCTCTCTCTCTCTCTCGCTCTCGCTCTCTCGCTCGCTCGCTCCATCCCGGTCCATTTCACAGAGTATCAGCCATCTCCTGGTGTGATACGGCTTGCCATCAGCCGTGTTTACCACCTGCCTTTGATAGAGAGACTCCACTCTTTCTTTCCCTCCCCCTCCTCCCCCTCCTTCCCCTCCTTCTCCCTCTATCTCTGTGTCTTTTTCTTTGTTTTCCTGCTCTTTTATTTCTGCCCCCCCCCACCTAACTTGTCATTTGTAGCCTATTGTCTGGCTGGTATTTAGCGGTGGGGGAGATTAGGCAGCTGTGAATGGACTGCAGCTGTCTGTGCTGGATTAGGGGAGTTTAATCAAAGTATTTTCTAATGCGCCTGGTAATGATGATCCATAGGGACCCAAGCTCTTTAACAGATAATGATAGCGAAGCAGGCTGCCGGCGAGCCACAGACGCTTCCTTATCCCGGCTTTGGAAAGGCCCGGCCAGCTCTGCTCCACGTCATAAGACTCGGTTAGCCTCCCACCAATGTGAGCGCCAAACCAGGATGCCACGACAGGAAGTTCAGATGGAAATAGAAACTTGATTTCCCTTCTAATATGTACCGATCTCACTTTACACTGCTGATACCAATCTGAGGACGATTCCAACTGATGCCAAGTTTGAATGGTTCCACTTCCAGTGTGGGAAGATGGCGGCGCACGTTTACGGCGGCCTCACCCAGTACCGCCCATTCAGTGTCTTTGTCCACGTCTGCGTCTAATTTTGTCTTTGTTTGATGGCTGGGAGAGCTGGTATTGCATCGGCTGCGAGAATTTGGTCTTCTGTGGTGTGGGCCCAGGGACCGCAGCCGTGCCCGGAGCTGCACCCGAAGAGGAAACACCGAGGGCGGTCTGACAGGACGCAGAAGCGGGGCAGGCTAAGCTAACTGCTAGCCCATGCAGACCAGCAGTTCCGATAACACCGAGGGCGGTCGGGTGGCGGCCTCGCCTGGCGTTGACTGTGGTGTTTTTGGTGTCGTCATGTGGAGTGTGGGGCGGTGTGTCGAGGGTGTCTGGCTGGGAGAGCTGGGTCTGCTGTGTCCTGTGGGTCCAGGGACCACGGCCCTGCCTGGAGCTGCACCCGAAGAGGAAACACCGCGGGCGGTCTGACAGGATGTGGAAGTGGGGCAGGCTAAGCTAACTGCTAGCCTATGCAGACCAGCAGTTCTGACAGTCATCCTGGCTGGCGTTCATTCTGCTGGGCAGTGATTGTTTCTTTTTTATTTTTATTTTAGATATGTGTGTTAGTTTGGATATGTGTGTTAGTTTGGATATGTGTGTTAGTTTGGATATTTGTGTTAGTTTGGATATGTGTGTTAGTTTGGATATGTGTGTTAGTTTGGATATGTGTGTTAGCTTGGATATATGTGTTAGTTTGGATATTTGTGTTAGTTTGGATATGTGTGTTAGTTTGGATATGTGTGTTAGTTTGGATATGTGTGTTAGTTTGGATATTTGTGTTAGTTTGGATATGTGTGTTAGTTTGGATATGTGTGTTAGTTTGGATATGTGTGTTAGCTTGGATATATGTGTTAGTTTGGATATTTGTGTTAGTTTGGATATGTGTGTTAGTTTGGATATGTGTGTTAGTTTGGATATGTGTGTTAGCTTGGATATATGTGTTAGTTTGGATATGTGTGTTAGTTTGGATATGTGTGTTCTTGTAGTTGTAGTTTTTGCATGTGTTTTTGTCTTTGTGTTGCACTGCTGTGGGCTGGGGGAAACGATATTTTGTTTCATTTCATGTGTGCAAGTGCATGAAATGAAACGAAGTGTTCCTGCTTCTGGTTCTGAGCGTGCAGCTAGCGTGCAGCTAGCGTGCAGCTAGCGTGCAGCTAGCGTGCAGCTAGCGTGCAGCTAGCGTGCAGCTAGCGTGCAGCTAGCGTGCAGCTAGCGTGCAGCTAGCGTGCAGCTAGCGTGCAGCTAGCGTGCAGCTAGCGTGCAGCTAGCGTGCAGCTAGCGTGCAGCTAGCGTGCAGCTAGCGTGCAGCTAGCGTGCAGCTAGCGTGCAGCTAGCGTGCAGCTAGCGTGCAGCTAGCGTGCAGCTAGCGTGCAGCTAGCGTGCAGCTAGCGTGCAGCTAGCGTGCAGCTAGCGTGCAGCTAGCGTGCAGCTAGCGTGCAGCTAGCGTGCAGCTAGCGTGGTTCATGACTGTGAGTACATTGACTGCGTTGTCCATAAAGATATATGAACAGCAGTAAAGAAAGCTGTCCGCTCACATACGATTGATTGTGTGTCAGTGTCAAACCTCAAGCTGCTTTGACATCTCTAATTCATTCTTAATCGCTCAAAACATTGATGACTGTGTGTCACATGCCAAGTCAACAACCAGGGAGCTGTAGTGTTGTGTGCACAGAGGTGTGGGTGTGTGTTACCATAATAACTTGGTCATTTATAGTAACTACATTCCAAGCGATGTACATGAACATCGCAGACTTGCTACAGGAGCTTCTGCAGTTTATTGTGTCACTGTTGAGCAGTAAGTTTATAATGAGACAACAGAACGCACAACCTTCAACACAGGTCACCTCCAGTACGATCAACACCAAACAGAAGCGTCCGGAACACTAACACTGTCTCTCATCATACGGGTAGCGGCGAGGCTTGGAATAGGTAGGCGAGGGCCTCGTGTTACTCCTCGGCGGTGTGTGCACCTCCATTTGTATTTTCACACCGGAAGCCTGGCGCTGCCTCCACCGCCCTTCACTAGAGACGGCAGAGGGGAGGAGGAGGGGGTCCTGAAGCTCTGCTGGCGCTCAGAGCGGCTCCTGTGCTCGACTCGGCCTTATCTGCCTCCTGTATGGTGACAGTGCCACGCAGTACGCCTCAAAGGGAGCGGCGGCGTGTGAGCGCAGGAAGTGGCGGGGAGCCGGCGTCTGGCGTTAAACTCACAGCAGAGCGCTTCGTGTTGTGATATGACCTGCCACTGACTCGCACATGACGGGGAGACAAAAATATGTATAAAAAAATAAAAACTTCACACTGAGACGAGAGAGAGAGATGGAGGGAGGGAGGGGGGGAGGGGGGAGTGAGAGAGCATCTTTCAACTCTGAGGTTGCTCCCAAATAATGAGAAGACAGACAGACAGACAGACGGGGGGGAGGGGGGGAGGGGTGTCTCTGTGTCTTCCTCCTCCCTCCCTTGTGCAGCCCCCATGCTGCTGGAGACAGATGCTGAGGGGAAACAGCAAGGCATGTAGCTGCTGTGGCTTGTTTCTTAATCAGAGGCTTAACACACACACACACACACACACACACACACAAAAGCATATACACAAGACACACTATCACACACACACACACACACTAACGCACACAAACATACAGTAACACTCACGCACTAACATGCAAAAACATACAGTAACACACACTAAAGTGTGCATACACACACACATTCACATAGGAGGCAGCACAAAGATTAAATCTGTGTGCGCACACACAGTGGAGCCCACATATGTAGGGATAACGTCTATGGAGATGTGAGCTTACCTGCTCGGTGGCGCCACCTGTTTGGCTGCCGTAACAGGTGCTGTGATGTTGGTCCCTCCTGTGTGATGAGACCGCGGCTAGACATGACGTCCAGCTAGCTGCTGTGTAGCGGGACGGCTTCAGAACTAGACTGGATCTCTTCATCTGCCAAATGGAGATCAAAATGCACCTGTATACCTCCCCCCCCCCCCCGTCATCGGTTTGTGACCCCAGTGGTTTTTCCATTGGAACCAACAGATGGCCAAAGGTCAAAGGTCAGTGTTAGGCTGGGTGCTAACAGCCGTCTTCAGAAGGGTCAGGGGCCGCTGGTGGAGACTGACCGGGCCCTCGGGCTGACGGGGGTCAGCGCTGCTGTTTGTAGCTCCTCCGTTTAGCTAGCGAGCTGTTGTCCTCGCTAACCGCCTGGCAACAGCCGGGTAACAAGTCGGTACGCACAGGCCTGATGCCGTGGTCGGACAACCTAACAAAGATCTAACCAAACAGGAAATACAGCTGCGATGGCTAACACACGCAGCTGCTGTAGGACCAGCGGTGACACCTTTGAGCTTCGTGCAAAGTGAAAAGTCCATCTAAGTTGTACCCTGACCCATTTCTACAGAACATCTTCATGCTGGAACTGCAGGGACCGACAACGCCCGCCATGACTGAGCAGTACCCGTTATTAGCTATCATCTTTCACTTGTGTTGTGTTGTGTTGTGTTGGGATGAAACTCAGGTGTTCAGATTGTCGTGTGCTGATACACCACAGTGTAGCAGTAAATGTTGTGCAGATGGATGAGTCATCAGGATCGCCACACGTGGCGTGAAGCGAGTGAGGGAGCGGTGTCTGAAACAGACGAAGCTCAGCTGGAGTGTTAACCGTGGTGTTCCTCACTACATATCGGGATGTGTGTCGATACTGTGTAAATTCTTTCTGATGACATGATAATAATAATGGTTTCCATAGGAGGAGTGCTGAGAGAGGAGGTAATAATAGGAAATGGATCAGAACCGTCTATTCTGACTCTGCCAAGTCGTCCTGGCACAGGCTGCATCCCTTCATCCTCTCTTGTTCACGCCGGCAACTAAATCGGGGGTTTATTTATTTATTTATTTGTTTCTTCTTTTTTCACCATGAAACAACAAATCTCCACTTTGAGCGTGGCGTCCTGGTTTCCTGCAGGAGGAACAGAAATAACCAGGTTGTGTGTGTTCCTCTCTGACCGCTGGTGCTGTCTGCCACTCTGTGAGTAGACGCAGACAAAGCCGTTGCGTTGGAGGTGGATTGTGGACTCGGGAATAAAGCCTGTGTAAAAATACCATGTCACACACCGTCCCACTCTCGGCGGGAGGACGTCTCCGCTCGCCGTTGACTTTTGGCTTTCGCTGGCTTCAGCCGCGCTGACAGATGTTGTGGGTGCAACACTTGTGTTGTGTTGTGTTGTGTTGTGCTGTGCTGTGTGTTGTTTCCAGGCTGAAGCCTTGATGATGAGCATTAGAGGAGAGGATGGAGGTCTGCTCTCCTCATTACTGTCACATAACATGTGGATCTGTCAGAGACCCAGTCTCAGCCACGCCGCTCCTCTGACTCACAGTATGATGCAATTATCACACACACACACACACACACACACACACACACACACACACACACACACACACACACACACACACACACACACACACACACACACACAGTGGCTGCACTGTGGTACAAAGGAGGAGTATTCTGTGTCTTTGACATGATCTCCCTCCCTGCAGTGGACGAGGGCCCACAAAGGCCAGCATTGAATGGGGGTCAGCTGCAGCCCGGCCCCTGGGAGCCTCCCGCCGGGCTGTCTAATGAACGTCATTTTCTTGCATTAACCACCCCGATTGTTGGATAATGGCCTCCCAACAATAACATTTAACCAATTCCCCTGTCTTTTGGGCCGGCTCATTTGGGCCACAGCGGGGGGTGGTAATTGATTGTGTAATTCCAATCAGGGCTGTAAACAGATTGGAGGTTCCCTGAGAACCCCCCCCTCCCCCATCCTCTCTCTCTGTCTCACACACACACCAAGCTCACCCCTCCGCTCCAGATTAGATCACATCAAAGGATGTTGGGGAATGAAGTTCACTTCTGCAGAAACTGAGACACATGAACAAACGTGCACGAACACACACAACAAACATGTACTTTATCCTTTTTTCTCCTTTCTCTCTCTTGTGCACAAAGAGAAAGAACCAAAACCCGGTGACCCCGGCGTGGCCCCGGGTCTGCTGTGTGTTCACATGCTCAGCTGTCTCGTCTGTCTTTTCTTCCTCTCGCTCCTCTCGCTCCTCTCTCTCCTCTCTCTCTCTTCTCTCTCCCCCCTCTTCTTCTCCTCTGTTGATGATGCCTCTCTGCAGTCGACAGCAGCAGAGGCGGAGGTGCTGGCTGCGCAGGAGGTGAAGAGTTAACTGCTCGCCAATTTAGATTTACTGTGAGACAAACACTGAGGAGTAGGAGGAAGGGGGGTGAGACATATCGTCTCCATGGAGATAAGGGGCGACGGCACAACGTGTGCATCTGTGTGTGTGTGTGTGTGTGTGTGTGTGTGTGTGTGTGTGTGTGTGTGTGTGCATGAAAGCATGCACGGGTGCTCATTTGCCAGAATAGTTCAGCTAATTGTCAGCAGAAAGCTGTTCATTTACTGATTGAGGTTATAAGAGAAGACAGCGCCTTCCTCAGTCTGCCAGACACTCCTGACACTCTACTTCCTTCCTGCTGCTGCTGGGTTAATGCTGCCTTGCTCATGGGTCATTACTGCTGTTTCCGTCAGTGTGTCTGAGAGCCGGTCTGGAATTGAGGGTGTGAATCTCTCATCTCGTCCTCCATCTGCACCATCTGCATCAAAGTACCAATGACGGCGGTGGCGCGTGGCCGAGGTGGAGTAAAAACACGGGCGCCTCCCTTCAGGAATGTCCAGGTGTGTGGGTAACGTCAGCTCTCTGTTTCCTCCATAGAACACCAGAGCGAGGAGGTGTTGGAACTCATCAGCAGAGAACAACCGGCCGCTCCGACTCCTCCATTCAGAGGATGGTGCTGTTATTTCACCTCGCTTCAGGGATGTGACGGGAGCTTGAAGATTTACTCCAGCACCCAGTGGACCACGGCTCTAGCTTGAGCTGGGCCCGATGCATTTTGGCCCGGCTGCTCCTTCATCTTTCTGCTGAGTCGGAGCGATCCGCCCAGAGTCGGTAAATCTAATATAAAGATGTTATTGATCTGCGGTTCCTTAATCACTTTGATTGGGCTCAGTTTTCGGTGACCCCCGCTGCAGCGGCGAGTTCCCCTGGGGTGATGCTTCAGTATCGCACCCTGGCAGGTGCTCGACGGCAAATGCAATTTTTCTGCAATGCCAAAGAGATTTAGAGATCTCATCATCAATCATCTCATCACTAATATTCATACGTGGTGGACTGGCGATCGATAGAGTCTCTTTTTTCCAGCTGTGGTATTGTGGAAGACCTGCGTGCAGGCAGGCTTGTGTGAAGACTTGTTCAGCACATCTGAATTGACTGTTTGTTTGTGTGGAAGTGAAGGTGACCCAGAGGACCCAGTCCATAACACGTCACAAAACGCCAAAATGCACCTTGGTGGGTTGAATAATGAGACAAAGCAAAGTAAATCATGGACTCCAGACTCCATAGGCGACTATACTGCACTGTTCCAGTCTGTAAATATAAAGATAATAATAATAATAATGATAATAACTACAGAAGATGGCACTTCTTGGAACATCTCATATCCTAAGAAAGGCACTATCCATCAAATAGACTTCTGCCTCATTCTCACCCTAGGCCCAAGGAATGGACCCGCCCGCTTATTATGGTGTATTATGGCGTGAAGTTAAAGGACATTTGTATAATAATAAAAATAATAATAATAATACATTTTATTTGTGGACGCCTTTCAGAGCACTCAAGGACACCTTACAGAATACAGGAAGGATCTGTAAAACAGAACAAAAAACTACATCTCTAAATGTGCCTGGTGTTCCTTCTTGGGCCCTGAATCCATAGTTTCCCGTCACGTGACTGACGCGGAGTCCTGGCGGGCAAAACAGAGTTCCAGCATGGCAGCCAGCAGCACAGACCTGTCAGCTTTCCAGCTGTTCCCAGCAACGACTATTTGGATCACCTTACGAAAGAAGAAAAACAAAGATATATCAACAAACTACAAGTTTGGGGTACTTGCGATCCATATACAGCACCCGCCGCAGTATTTCGGTCCCTGGCAGAGCTGCAGTTTGGCGATGTTTCCATGTGTCTTGTGGAGAACCCCTCTCCTCACTCTGCCGCCAGCGTGAAAGCTTACACAAGTACACATATGGATTGTCCTTCTGGATGGGTCAGTAATGCTGCCGTTTGGGAAGGGTTTTGCTCGCCAGGTGGGCACTCCAATATGAATGTGACATCACGTGAAAACTATGGATATGCACACACACACACACACACACACACGAGGGTATCTGTCTTACCCTCATCTTCACGGACCGGTGAGTGAACAGCGTTAACCGATCGTGTCACTCGGTAAACAGCGCTAATTATGAGAGACGGTGGGGTCGCCACGGTGACCCATCCCTCGTCACTCTCTGTTTGTTTGTTGGTTATTGTTCATGCTACTTAGTCTTAACCCCCCCCCTTCCCCTCACCCTGACCGATGCCGGGCATCCACGCTGCTGCAGCCAATCAGAGATGAATGGAGTAGTGGGGATGGGTTGGTTGTGGTTTTTGGGGTAAATATGGGGGGGGGGGGTTATTTGTCGAGTTAGAAGGTACATGTGTGTTTATGTCTGTGTTGTGCATACTTTTCACCAAGTGTGTATGTGTGTTTGGGGGGTTGGCCTCCATTGTCTGACAGCACAGAAACACAAAGGGAGCAACAGGGCCGATAATGAGGACGGGCCCTCCCTGGTCACTGTGCCCCTTATCACACACACACACACACACACACACACATACATATTCACACTTGCTTGTGCACGTTTTTAAATAGCAGCACACACAGCCGTACATAGCATACACACATAAAGGAAGACAAACATCTTTTCATAGATCTTTATCCTGCAGTGTTTCCATAAGGAGTAGAAAACAATAACTACTCGACAAACCTGCAGGATGTGAGGACGTACTACTCACAATACTTACTGCAGTACAACCACAGTACACTGCTGCCACTCCAGTGCCCCTCTCCTTCTCCCTGTCCCCTCGAAACCTCACACACCACACACACACACACACACACACAGTCTTCTCATATCCCTCTCCTCATATCTCTGACATGGGGAGTGTGTTCACTAATGGCTAATTAAAACAGCACTATTAATGAATGGCCAGGCAGCGGACCTGATAAGGAAACTTAGAGGGGGAATTAAGACATCCACACCCTGTCATACCAGACAGCCGGCCACGGCACAGTGTGTGTGTGTGTGTGTGTGTTCTCACCCACACACACACACACACACACAGAGTTAAACCCTAGCTCATACATGTACAGACACACAAACACATATATGCATACTATGCTTACAGTATTGACGTGCTTGTACAGTTTTATGCACATGCACAAAACCTCCGCAGCTGTTGACTGAATGAGAGACAGACACACACACACACACACACACACACACACACACACACACACACACACACACACACACACACACACACACACACACACACACAGAAAGAGAGAGAAAGAGCATAGTAGTGGGTGTTAGAGGAGAACACCTACCATTAACAGAGTCCTATAACTGCCCCAGACAGGACGTTAGGAGGTAGGTGTTTGAGGCTAATGAGGCAGTTGTGTGTGTGTGTGTGTGTGTGTGTGTGTGTGTGTGTGTGTGTGTGTGTGTGTGTGTGTGTGTGTGCGTGTGGCAGTGTATGGGGTCAATATTGGCAAGAAGCTGCTAGTTGTTTGCAGAGTCACTGCTGTAAACGGAGTCGGAGGACATGGAATTGCCTGCAGCTTCCCGAAGGCGTCTCCACATTGGCCGGAACTGGTGGTGCCTCGGTTGCTGCCCAGTGTTCCCAGTCCCTGTGTTTTGGTGGCAGAAATTTGCAGGGTTTTATGTGGGTGAGGGGGGAGGTGTCATAACATTGTTCCAACGGCTCAGTATTCTGAAACCCAAATAGTCTGAAAAATGTCCCGTTGGACCTCAAGGCCATTTGTCTGACAGCCCGTTATCCAGAGGGTTCTGCACCTTCCAACGTATTCAGTGAATACCCAAGAAAACATATTGAAAGAATTCTTGTACTCCTAATAAATATTTTTAATTATTTTAATTCACAGAAATAATAGTAATAATTTCTTAATCATCGTTATAAACGTGGGCTATTACGTCTTGGCAGTGTGCTAGTATAGTGAACAGGAAACGGACCAATCACAATTTTTCTTCCGACGGTATCTGGGTGAATCAGCGGCGCCCCCGTGCCGGCACCTTTGGTAGCTGTGTAATGGATTGGAGTTTGACAGCTGTCTTAGCCAATCACATTTTGTTGAGTTGTGGGCGGGAAAATATACCGACTCCGAGATTGGTCGTTCACTCGCCAGCTAATCCGCCCAGACGTGGCCACGTGGCCTTGTTTGGAGATGATTGACGTTATTAGGTTCACCTGCGAGGGGTCATAAGGTTTTGGCTCATCGGTGTATTTGTGCGACGCCCACTAAATGTATCGTCACAACTTTTTGATATACTAATTAATTTACTTAGTATTTTCTTGAATATTGTGTTTCATTTTTAGTCTATCAATACTTTCAAATGAATTCTGCTCTAGTTTTCCCCTCAGGGGGGCGCTGTCTGAGGGCGTTCACGCTAGGTGGAGTAGAAGCTGCCGCCTTGCTCCAGATGCTGACGAGCCGAGCTGAAGAAGACGGCGAACACCGTCGCTGCCCGCCGCTCCTCCGCTCCCCGCTCCTCCTCTCCCCGCTTCCCCGCTTCCAGCTCCTCCTCTCCCCGCTTCCGGCTCCCCGCTCCCCGCTCCTCCGCTCCCCGCTTCCCGCTCCCCGCTCCTCCACTCCCCGCTCCCGCTTCCCGCTCCTCCGCTCCCCGCTCCCCGCTTCCAGCAGGTGGGGATAAACATTCCTGTGTGGTGGTGTAAAGCTCCTGGTGTGTGATGGTGTAAAGCTCCTGGTTGTGGTGGTGTAAAGCTCCTGGCTGTGGTGTAGAAAGAAGGACGTGTGGTTTAAACATGTCTAATGAACACAAGTTACGTCGCGCTGTAGAAAGGAACGGAGCCACAGAGCCGTTAGCTCGTTGTCATGGAGGCCAAGGAGACAAGATGGCCGCCCGCACCGCTCGCTGGTCTACTGTGTGTAGTTTAGTGACTCACACTCGGTCATATGAACGTGTGTTAGAAAGTAATGTTTTATGTTGTGTACTTTAGTTACTCAGACTCGTGGCTCCCGGTCATATCTAAAAGGGGTGCACAAGTAACCACCATGGCAGCAGTTACTGAGCGTATGTTTTTGGTGTGTTATCAGTGTGTAAATGTTCGCTAGCTCTATGTGAACTTGTTCGCCGTTCACCGTGATGTTAATTTGGGTTGTCTGATCGTAAGCTAAGCATGCTGGTTAGCTAGTTCGTCAAACGTACTAGCTAATTGTTTTAATTGTTGCTTGCATAAAAGCTGCAGACGAGCAGAACTGAAGAACACAGCAAACACTGTCCCTCTGTCTTCCCCCCCGATTCCTAACAGGCTGTCCACAATTATTACGCTCGTGGGATCCCAACCCCCTGGGACCTGTATCTGATTTCGATGGACAGAGCCCTTCGGATCTCCTCCACTTTCTCCAGCAAAAGTATGCCCCGTCTCCACCTTCTCACTTTCCTGGTCTTCACCGTCCCTGTGTCCACTGCTTCCGTGGACAGCACTGGAAAGGGTGAAAACGTGCACAAGAAACCGCCCTGGACAGGCTCGTCTGTCAGCCTGGGCTCTCATCTCAGTTGAGAAAGAACTGCTTATGGCATTGAAGTCAAAGGACAAACCTTACGACCCAGCAATTGCACACTTTGTTAAAAAGGATTGCAGGATGGACTTTGTTTCCAAGTGATCTTCGTTTGGTGAGTACGCAGCTTTTTTCAATAATTGGCTGGTTTTCTCTGTTTTGATGCCATCTCGAAATTATGCAACTTCTGCTGACGACTACTGTTCTAATGAGTTATCTGTAATTATTTTAATGCTTACCTTAACCTAACCCTTACCTTAACCTAACCTAACCCTTACCTTACCTTAGCATAAATCTTACCTTAACCTCACTCTTTCCTTAACCTAACCTTAACCTAACCTAACCCTTACCTTAACCTAAACCCTTACTTTAACCTAATCCTTACCTTAACCTAATCGTAACCAGTAGCTAACCTGTTTCCGTTGGGGGAGACAGTTCTTAAATGGCGAGAGATAAATACAAGAACGTTGGTATTTCTGGTGAAGTAGAGATGACATTCTCACAAGTGCTTTTAACGTTATACCTCCTATTCATGCAAATGAGTAGTAAATGTTATTTTTGAGTTCGCATGCCAAAACACACTAAGTCATTAAGGGCTAAAAGGTGCAGGGAGAGTCCTTTCAGAACCGAGGGTGTTCGGGGGAAAGTGGGCTCCATGAGGGTTGGCAGCACTGCCCGTGAGTCAGTGTGCAATTTAGTTTGTTGTGGCGCAGTGTTATGTTTAATCTAGTGTTGTTTAGTTTAATCTAGTTTACTGTATTTTCGTTTTCTATTGTTCAATTTAGGCCCAGTCCACGCATACACAGGTATTTTTCAAAACATAGCCTTTTCTGTGCGTTTTGGTCTTTCGTCCACATGCAAACAGCGTTTAGGTCACTAAAACCAAGAGTTATTTGAAACGCCTTCTACAGTGCAGATTTTTAAAATCTCCGGTTTCTGTGTATCCGTGTGTACATAGAAACTGAGTATTTGGGAAACGATGACGCCACACCTCAATGCATGGATACCCATTGTTGCTTCATGTAGTGAGCATGCCCCTGAAACAACAACAACAATGGTGGGTGTGTGTGATGTAAGGCGATGCTAAGCAGCAACTCCACCTCGTCGCCTGTCCACACAAACGAATCACACTTTGCTTTCAGATTCCATCCATTATCCGAACCGCTTATCTGCTCTCAGGGTCACGGGGATGCTGGAGCCTATCCCAGCAGTCATTCGGCAGTAGGCGGGGAGACCCCCTGGCCAGGCCACCAGGCCATCACAGCGCCAACACACACACACACACACACACACACACACACACACACACACACACACACACACACACACATATTCACACTTGACCTGACCTGCATGTGTTTGGACTGTGGGAGGAAACCGGAGCCCCCGGAGGAAACCCACACAGACACGGGGAGAACATGCAAACTCCACTCAGAGGACGACCCGGGACCACCCCCAAGGTTGGACTACCCCGGGGGTAGTTTACTGTAGTTTGGTTTGGTTTGAATTAGTTTACTGTAGTTTGGTTTGGTTTGATGTAGTTTACTGTAGTTTGGTTTGGTTTGATTTAGTTTACTGTAGTTTGGTTTGGTTTGATTTAGTTTACTGTCGTTTGGTTTGGTTTGATTTAGTTTACTGTAGTTTGGTTTGGTTTGATTTAGTTTACTGTAGTTTGGTTTGGTTTGATGTAGTTTACTGTAGTTTGGTTTGGTTTGATTTAGTTTACTGTAGTTTGGTTTGATTTAGTTTACAGTAGTTTGGTTTGGTTTGGTTTAGTTTACTGTAGTTTAGTTTGGTTTGATGTAGTTTACTGTAGTTTGGTTTGGTTTGAATTAGTTTACTGTAGTTTGGTTTGGTTTGATGTAGTTTACTGTAGTTTAGTTTGGTTTGAATTAGTTTACTGTAGTTTGGTTTGGTTTGAATTAGTTTACTGTAGTTTGGTTTGGTTTGGTTTAGTTTACTGTAGTTTAGTTTGGTTTGATGTAGTTTACTGTAGTTTGGTTTGGTTTGATTTAGTTTACTGTCGTTTGGTTTGGTTTGATTTAGTTTACTGTAGTTTGGTTTGGTTTGATTTAGTTTACTGTAGTTTGGTTTGGTTTGATGTAGTTTACTGTAGTTTGGTTTGGTTTGATTTAGTTTACTGTAGTTTGGTTTGATTTAGTTTACTGTAGTTTGGTTTGGTTTGGTTTAGTTTACTGAAGTTTGGTTTGGTTTGATGTAGTTTACTGTAGTTTGGTTTGGTTTGATTTAGTTTACTGTAGTTTGGTTTGGTTTAGTTTACTGTAGTTTGGTTTGGTTTGAATTAGTTTACTGTAGTTTGGTTTGGTTTGAATTAGTTTACTGTAGTTTGGTTTGGTTTGGTTTAGTTTACTGTAGTTTAGTTTGGTTTGATGTAGTTTACTGTAGTTTGGTTTGGTTTGAATTAGTTTACTGTAGTTTGGTTTGGTTTGATGTAGTTTACTGTAGTTTAGTTTGGTTTGAATTAGTTTACTGTAGTTTGGTTTGGTTTGAATTAGTTTACTGTAGTTTGGTTTGGTTTGGTTTAGTTTACTGTAGTTTAGTTTGGTTTAGTTTACTGTAGTTTGGTTTGGTTTGGTTTAGTTTACTGTAGTTTGGTTTGGTTTGGTTTAGTTTACTGTAGTTTGGTTTGGTTTGAATTAGTTTACTGTAGTTTGGTTTGGTTTGATGTAGTTTACTGTAGTTTGGTTTGGTTTGAATTAGTTTACTGTAGTTTAGTTTGGTGTAGTTTACTGTAGTTTAGTTTGGTTTAGTTTACTGTAGTTTAGTTTGGTTTAGTTTACTGTAGTTTAGTTTGGTTTAGTTTACTGTAGTTTGGTTTGGTTTAGTTTACTGTAGTTTGGTTTGGTTTAGTTTACTGTAGTTTGGTTTGATGTAGTTTACTGTAGTTTGGTTTGGTTTGAATTAGTTTACTGAAGTTTGGTTTGGTTTGATGTAGTTTACTGTAGTTTGGTTTGATTTAGTTTACTGTAGTTTGGTTTGGTTTGGTTTAGTTTACTGAAGTTTGGTTTGGTTTGATGTAGTTTACTGTAGTTTGGTTTGGTTTGATTTAGTTTACTGTAGTTTGGTTTGGTTTGGTTTAGTTTACTGTAGTTTGGTTTGATGTAGTTTACTGTAGTTTGGTTTGGTTTGATTTAGTTTACTGTTGTTTAGTTTGGTTTCATTTAGTTTACTGTAGTTTAGTTTGGCGTGGCGCAGTGGTTAGCGCGGTCGCCTCACAGCAAGAAGGTCCTGGGTTCGAGCCCCAGGTGGTCCAACCTTGGTGGGTCATCCCGGGTCGTCCTCTGTGTGGAGTTTGCATGTTCTCCCCATGTCTGCGTGGGTTTCCTCCGGGGGCTCCAGTTTCCTCCCACAGTCCAAAGACATGTAAGTCAGGTGAATTGGCCGTACTAAATTGTCCCTAGGTATGAATGTTTGTGTGTGTGTGTGTGTGTGTGTGTGTGTGTGTGTGTGTGTGTGTGTGTGTGTGTGTGTGTGTGTGTGTGTGTGTGTGTCTCGGCCCTGTGATGGCCTGGCGGCCTGTCCAGGGTGTCTCCCTGCCTGCCACCCAATGACTGCTGGAATAGGCTCCAGCATCCCCCTGAGAGCAGGATAAGCGGTTCAGCTAATGGATGGATGGATGGATGGATAGTTCAGTTTGGTGTGATTTAGGTTACTTTAGTTTGGTTTGGTTTTAGTTTACTGTAGTATAGTCAAGGCTCAGCGTTTTCGGGTTTTATTTTTCAAAGCCATCCAGCGTGCTGAATTTCGCCACAAGAGACATAACCTCACATGAACAGGAACAACTTTTGGCTCCGTGGAAACATAAAATTCGGGCGAAAATCAGTTTAAACAGATGTGCACCTTTTAAAAAATCTGGGTATTTTTCGGTGCAAATCGGTAAAAACTGAAAACGCTGAGCCTTGAGTTAAGTGTAGTTTAACAGAGTTGTTTGTTTAGTGTGGTGTAATTTAGTTTGGTTTGGTTTAGCTTGATTTAAAACACACATGAAGAAGTGTGCATGTATCCTGTCCATCTCTGCCCCGTTTGAGCCGTCTCTCCTCCTGAGGAGATGTGTTTTGGATGTTGTGGGGGAGTCAGAAGGCTCCAGTTGGCGGAAAGCCTCAGTTTTGTATGTTGGTTTAATAAGTGACACTCTTGGAGGGAAAGTGAAGAGCTCGTCTTGGCTGACGTGATGTGATCCCAGAACTATTCAGCTACGACTCCTCCACCGCCAGATTCACAGAGAAAACATAAATAAATAAATAGCGGAGTTCTTTTGTGAAAGCTCAGCAAATTTAGAGGACATGGAGGTTCTGACAGCAAAACCTGCTACAGTGTACACATATATACACACACACACACACACACACACACGCTCAGCACACACATGCACTCATGCACACTCGTGTACTATAACCACATATACACACATGCACGCACACACACACACACTCACGCGCGCTCAGCACACACGCTCAGCACACACATGCACTCATGCACACTCGTGTACTATAACCACATATACACACATGCACGCACACACACACACACACACACACACACACACACACACAGTTTTTTACACATGCTAACCTGTACATTCTCTATCCAGCGGCCACACAGTCATTCTGTCTCACATAAACACACACACACACACACACAGGGGTGCACAACTCCCACACATACTTACAAACCCACTTCTAGGAATACACATACTGCACACAATTTGTGGTACCGTGAATGCTGCTCAACATCCCAGTATTCCACGACACACACACAAACACACGCGTGCGCGCACGCGGATTGGTTTTGTCTGAGCTGTGAAGCTGATGGCTTTTGGCGTGCATCTCTACGGTGGCAGGTTTGACGGCTTTAACTCTGCAGTATTAGCTGACTGGCTGCTATTTGAAGGTCAGAGGTCACCCCGTGTCTGTCTGTGCGATCCACGGTAGCACACACACACATCCAGCCCGTCCTCATATTAAATCACACTTGACACACCTGGAGCGTGGGAGCAGTCTCATCCATATTTCATCTCCTTGCAGTTTTTAATACAACAGCACTTTTTAGGGTGGCAGACTGATATATTCATTAACCCCTCCCACCGCCAGTGCCGCCGTCCGGGGGTTGAAAATAAAAACTAGATAATGATAATCCGGTTTGTTCTGAAAGTAAAGTGGAAAGAGGCTGTGACAAGTTTATGAAGTAAGCACAATGGCCCTTCATTACTTTCACGGACACCCTTCAGCTCTTTCTGCTGTGACGACAGCCGCCTCGCTGCTCTGTGCGTGTGTGTATGTGTGCGTGCGTGTGTGTGTATGTGTGCGTGCGTTTGTGTGTGTGCGTGCATGTGTATGTGCATGTGCGTGCGTGTTTGTGTGTGTGTGTGTTTAAGGGGGAGGGGGGAATTGTCGGGGAGAATCTTCAGCGTGCTATAACTTGGCCCATAAAGGCCTATTACTCCTGGGGAAGCTTGCCCGCTGAATCCAGTTTACTGTCATAACTCAGTGGAGAAGGCCCTCTTCTCTCGGGTGGCGGGGAGAAAATGTTTATGGAGGAGGTAAATAATTCAATCGGGTGTTTTATCCTCTGCTGGGATCCCTTCTGTCGCTTGCCTGCTCTGTCACATTCATTTTTGTTGCTCTCTGAGAACGGGTTTCTTAATGTTTGTCGTGCCCAACCATGTCTGAACACAAGGAGGCCCTGTGCACACATGTAGGCCCCATTAACATACACGTAAGCTCTATGCCCACACATGTAGGCCCTATAAACACACAAACACCGACAGCCAAAACATTAAAACCACTGACAGGTAAGTGAATAATATTTATTATCTGGTTACAATGCCACTTGTCAAGGGGTGAGATATATTAGGCAGCAAATGAACAGTCAGTTCTTGAAGTTGATGTGTGTGAAGGAGGAAAAATCGGCAAGTGTAAGGCTCTAAGAAACTGAGACAAGGGCCAAATTGTGATGACTGGGTCAGAGCATCTCCAAAACGGCAGGTCTTGTGGGGTGTTCCTGGTATGCAGTGGTCAGTACCTACCAAAAGTCGTCCATGGAAGGACAACCGGTGAACCGGTGACAGTGTCATTGGTGCTCAAGGCTCCTTGATGTGCATAGGGATTGAAGGCTAACCTGTCTGGTCCAATCCCACAGAAGAGCTACTGTAGCTCAAATCGGTGAAAAAGTTAATGCTGGCTATGATAGACAGGTGTCAGAACACAGTGCATCACAGCTTGCTGCGTATGAGGCTGCGTAGCCGCAGACCGGTCAGAGTGACCATGATGACCCCTGGCTACCACTGAAAGCTCCTACAATGGGAACGTGAGCATCAGAACTGGATCATGGAGCAGTGGAAGTTTACCTGGGGAAGAGATGGCACCAGGATGCATTATGGGAAGAAGGCAAGCTGGCAGAAGCAGTGTGATGCTCTGGGCAATGTTCTGCTGGGTAACCTTGAGTCCTGGCATTCATGTGGATGTTACTTTGGCACGTACCACCTGCCTAAGCATCGTTGCAGACCAGGTACACTCCTTCATGGTCATGGTGTTCGCTGATGGCAGTGGCCTCTTTCAGTAGGATAATGCGCCCTACCACACTGCACACATTGTTCAGGAATGGTTTGAGGAAAATGACGAAGAGTTTAAGGTGTTGCCTTGGCCTCCAAATTCCCCCAATCTCAATCCAATCAAGCATCTGTGAGATGTGCTTGGAAAACAAGTCGAATCCATAGAGGTCCCACCTCGCAACTTACAGGACTGAAAAGGATCTGCTGCTTTGGTGCCAGATAGCAGAGAACACCTTCAGAGGACTTGTGGAGTCCATGCCTCCACAGGTCAGAGCTGTTTTGGTGTCATGAGGGGACCTACACAATATTAGGCAGGTGGTTTTAATGTTTTAGCTGGTCGGTATATAAGTCCTATGCACTCACATGTAGGTCCTGTGTACACAGATAAATGAATCTAATGCTAAGAGGCACAAAGAAAAGACCCTTGTCATCAGTACTAGTCAGTTCTATCTCAAAAGTAGCCGGATAGCCTTTGTGAGTTTACTTTAAACAGATAAAAACCCACCATGAATTTGACTTTAATGAAACTTTAAGGTTGCAAAGAGAAAACTGGCTTTGTCAAAGGCAGACATGGTCAAGATGGAGAAACGGCATTAACGGTAATGTTCCTAAGTTTATGCTTTCTGGAAATCGTAAAATAAAGACTAAAGTACAAATGATGATAGACAGTGTTAATGTAGAAAGAACATATGAAAATAAATGTCTGGTTGTGACATTAGACCACAGAATCTGCTGGAAACCTCATATAACATATGTGTGAACAAAGTTGGTGAGGAGCATTGCAGCTGTGGAAAAAAACCAGGCCCATCCTGGTTGAAGCACCCTGTGATGTTCTCTTGTAAACTGTGGTGTGGAGGTCTGGGGTAACGCACACAAAGGCACCTCGAAACCATTATGCATACTACAGAAAAGAGCCTTAAGGGTCGTATACAATGTAGGATTTGTGAACACACTAACATGCTGGTTTTACAGACACACAATTTGAAATTAATTCATGGACCTGGTGGAATTTGAGACCACACAAATAATGTACAAAGCAAGAAATAATTTACTTCCTGGCAACATTCCTATACAAAGAGGGTGGGTTAACTTAATAGGAATGTTGAATTTGAAAAAAGGTTGTGTTCGTACCAATCTTAGGAGCATGTGTGTGTCAGTCAGTGGGGTGACTGTGGAATGGTCTTGATGTAGAACTAAAGAGTAAAAACACCAATCAGTTTAGGAGGATATACGCAGAAATAATTTTTGAGAGGTCAAGGGATGAGGAAGGGGCCTTGTTTGTCCCCAGAAGGCGATGCTTGCTGATGATGAGGATGTTGCTATGGTTTCCTGTGTTCTTCCTCTGAGTGTTGGACATGCCTAATGGGCACCTGCATGCTGATTATGCATGCATCATGAGCACAAACAGAGAGGTCGTTATTTAAGTCTTGTATGATGGACACTGGGCTGGATAGCTTACCAGTCATGATAAACATCAGGTCCACTGAAGAAGTAGAGAAAAGGGGTTCAACCACATAGGATATTTATTTTTTTTGTTAATTGAGAATTTGTTGTCTATGTTTACTGCTCATTTTATTTATTGCTTTGTTTGTTTTCTTACTTATATATATTTTTTCTATGTCTGAAATCTACTACTACTATTTTTGGCTGCTCCCGTTAGGGGTCACCACAGCGGATCATTCATTTCCATTTCTTCCTGTCCTCTACATCTCTTCCCCCCTCTGTCACACCAGCCACCTGCATGTCCTCTCTCACCACATCCATAAACCTCCTCTTTGGCCTTCCTCTTTTCCTCTTCCCTGGCAGCTCCATATTCAGCATCCTTCTCCCAATATACCCAGCATCTGTCCTCCACACATGTCCACACCATCTCAAGCTTGCCTCTCTTGCTTTGTCTCCAAACCGTCCAACCTGAGCGGTCCCTCTAATATACTCATTCCTAATCCTGTCCTTCATCACTCCCAATTAAAATCTTAGCATCTTCAACTCTGCCACCTCCAGCTCTGCCTCCTGTCTTTTCATCAGTGCCACTTTCTCCAAACCATATAACATAGCTGGTCTCACCACCATCTTGTAAACCTTCCTTTTCACTCTTGCTGGTACCCTTCTGTCACAAATCACTCCTGACACTCTTCTCCACCCACTCCACCCTGCCTGCACTCTCTTCTTCACCTCACTTCTGCACTCCCCTGTTACTTTGGATAGTTGACCCCAAGTATTTAAACTCATACGCCTTCATCACCTCTACTCCTTGCATCCTCCCTTGAGCCCCATATTTGCCACATTGTCAAATCCTCCTTCTGCCCTTCGCAACATTGCAAAAATAAGACCCTCTCTCACAAGCCCTGCTGCTGAGACACTGATCCATGCCTTCATCTCCTCCCGCCTTGATTTCTGCAACTCACTCCTCTATGGCATTAGTGCTAGCTCTATCAAGAGACTCCAATTGGTCCAGAACGCATCCGCCTGACTTTTAACTTTCACCGAATCCTGGCACCACATCACCCCAGTCCTAAAAGGCCTCGACTGGCTACCCATCTCCCACCGGATCAATTACAAAATCCTGGTTCTTACTTATAAAGCCCTTCACAAACTGGGTCCCCCATACCTCACCGACCTCGTCTCCCCTTACCAACCCTCTCGGTCCCTCAGATCCACCTCAGCCTACCTTCTCTCCACCCCCAGGTCCCACCTCCGCGGCTTTGGTGACCAAGCCTTCTCCAGGGCAGTTCCCAGGCTCTGGAACTCACTCCCCCAAATCATTAGAGACTCAGAATCCTTCCCACTCTTTCAATCTTGTCTCAAGACACACGTCTTCTCCATTGCCTTCTCGTGCCCGCCCGCCCTCTTATCCACCCCTAATTTGAGGCAGACTAAGGACCAGGCACTCGACCTGCTGCCCCCTCCTCTTGGAACTCCCTCCCCAAGTACTTAAGACACTGCTGCGATCTGCCCACATTCAAATCATTAATCAGGACTCACCTCTTCTTACTCTAGCTATCCCACTTTTTCTTTCACAACCTCTTCCTCTGTATACATGCTGTACTTCCTCATTCCACCAACAAGTCTTATCTTCCTTCCTCTGTTCTGATGCCACACCAAGACCTTCCTAGCTGTCTCCCTCACTATTTCTGCAGTGGTTGCCCAGCCATCCAGTAACTCTTCACTAACACCCAGTGCCTGCCTTACACCCTCCCTGAACTCCACACAACAGTCTTCCTTCTTCAACTTCCACCATTTGATCCTTGGCTCTGCCTTCACTCTCTTCCTCTTCTTGGTCTTCAAAGTCATCCTACAGACCACCAGCTGATGCTGCCTAGCTACGTTCTCCCCTGTCACCACCTTGCAGTCTCCAATCCCTTTCAGATAAAATATAGTCCACCTGTGTGTACTTTCCTCCACTCTATACACCACCCTGTGTTCCTCCCTCTTCTTGAAATATGTATTCACCACAGCCATTTACATCCTTTTCGCAAAATCCACCACCAACTGTCCCTCCACATTCCTCTCCTTGTCACCATACCTTCCCATCACCTCTGTTTCCTTCACCAACATGCCCATTGAAGTCTGCTCCAATCACCACTCTCTCCTCCTTGGGTACCCTCTCCACCATGTCATCCAACTCACTCCAGAATTCTTCTTTCTCTTCCATCTCACACCCAACTTGTGGGGCATACGCACTGATAAGCTTCATCAGCACACCTTTGATTTCCCACTTCATACTCATCACTCTGTCTGACACTCTCTTCACCTCCAGCACGCTCTTAGCATACTCTTAATTACCCCTACCCCATTTCTCCTCCCATTTGCACCATGGTAGAAGAGTTTGAACCCACCTCCGATGCTCCTGGCTTTCCTCCCCTTCCACCTGGTCTCTTGCACACACAGTATACCTACCTTTCTTCTTTCCATCATGTCAGCCAGCTCTCTCCCTTTACCAGTCATAATGCCAACATTCAAAGTTCCGACTCTCACCTCCACACTTCTACCCTTCCTCCTCTCCCGCTGCCTCTGCACATGCCTTCCCCCTCTCCTTCTCCTTTGCTGAACAGCAGCATAATTTCCACCGGCACCCTGCTAGCCAACACTACCAGTGGTGGTAGTTGGTAACCTGGGCCTCAACTGATCCAGTATGGAAATGTGATTTATGATCCGCATATCTGATGTGACAAAGATTTTACGCTGGATACCCCTCCTAATGTAAGTCTTCCCATTCATCCGGGCTTGGGACTGGCACAAAGAATGCACTGGCTTGTGTGTCCTCAGCAGCTGGGTTTCATATCATATAATATCATATAGTATAATATGATAATGTAGTGTAGTAATGTTTTATATTTTCCACTTTTAAATGACCTGTCTCATGCTTATGGGGTTGTTAATTGTGGTCTTCATTAGGATGTGACATCACACACTGAAGGGAGGGAGATCACCGTGTTGCTTCTTTGATTGGATGATTTCGTGGGTCATGTGATTTTGGTTAATCAGCCATTAAATGGTCAGTTTACTCCGTCCTTCACTCACCCTCCTCTTCCTCTTTCATTTCCTGTTGACCCCTTCTCCTTTTCTTTTTACCCATGACTGACCTTTACTATCTCTTTCTCTTGCTCTCCCTCGCTCTGGCTCTCTCGCTCTGTCTCTCTCTCTCGCTGTCTCTTGCTCTGTCTCTCTCTCTCTCTCTCGCTCTGTCTCTGTTTCTCGCTTGCTCGCTCTTGCTCTTTCTCGCTCTCTCACTCAGTGTCACTGAGAATGGCAAACTGCATCGTCCAAGTGTGTCCTTCTCTTTCCATGTGTGTGTGTGTGTGTGTGTGTGTGTGTATACATGTGCTTGCTCTCTGTCTGACTCACTCTCTAGTTTCCATCCATTTATTGAATGAATGATAAGCAAACTTTTCTAAAGTCACAGACAATATGCACTTTGTGTGTGTTTCCATCAGATGTGTGTAAGTGGATAAAAGCCTGTGTGTAGCTTTACTCATATGTCCATACTTCAACACACATCAGGAAGCTCAAGTTAAAATGAAGAAACAGATGCTCATGTGATTCAATTGTATTCGCAGTTCAGTTTTGATTGGACCAATGGATTTCCATCGGCCGTTCAGCACAGAACGTCTTTACGGACAATATGAGCAACCACCTCGAGTAGAAACGAGGTCTTCTCTAATGCCGTACTTCATAATGCTCATCAAGATGCCCTGATGGAAGCATGTCTCCTGGCTCGTCCTCATCTCTAGAACTTTACATATCTCTACTGGCAGGTGATGTTTTCATGCATCAGACCTACATGGAGCTTTTCTAAATACTCAGCTGCTTTACATCGCAGACAAAAAGTTTTGGACTTTTCAGAACTTTTAAATGTAGTTCACGTTTGGATGGAAAACATCTCTTCTCTCTCACCCCTAACAAACTCCTGCTGTCTGTGACACTCCATCATGCATGTCACCTCTGTCTGTCTGTCTGTCTGTCTGTCTGTCTGTCTGTCTGTCTGTCTGTGTAACGGTGGTGCCAACAGACATGGGACTGAAATGTATGACACACACAAGGCAGGTAGAATAAACGTTTGTACTGAAGATGGGTTCAGTACACAGTAAACCAGTAGCATTATGCAGTAAACGTTGGGAAAAGGCAGAGTGAACACACACAAGCAGGAGCAGAACACTTGAGGACAGGAACTTAAACAGGTCGTGACGTTACAGTCTGTCTGTCTGTCTGTCTGTCCATCCATCTGTCGGTCTGTCTGTGTCTTTCTGTCTGTCTATCCAGCTGGTTGCCTGTCTGTCTGTCTATCCATCTTCCTGTCTGTCTCTCTGTCTGTGTCTTTCTTTCAGTGTCTGTCTGTCTGTCCATCTGTCTGGCTGTCCGTCCATCTGTCTGTCTTTGTCTTTCTGTCTGTCTTTGTGTCTGTCTGTCTCTATCCGCCTCTCTGTGTCTGTCTATCCATCAGTCGGTCAGTCTTTGTCTGTCTGTCCATCCATCTGTCTGTTTGTCTCTCTATCTCTGTCTGTCCATCTGTCTGTCTGTCCGTCCATCTGTCTCGCTGTCTGTTTTTCTGGCTGTCTGTCTCTCTATCTCTGTCTGTGTCTATCCATCCATCTGTCTAACTATCTGTCTGTCCATCTGTCTCTGTCTGTCTGTCCATCTGTCTCTGTCTGTCTGTCTTTTTTCCTCTCTTGGGGTGTTCTTGTTATGAACGTCATCTGACCTCCATTTTCTCTAATTGATCTTCTCCTTGACTCCTGCTCTTTTCATCTCTCTACACACTCTCTCTCTCTCTCTCTCTCTCTCTCTCTCTCTCTCTCTCTCGCTCTCTCTCTCTCCCCCCCCCATCTGTACAGTTCAGCTTGCTTTATTTTGCACAAACCTTTGAAGGAGAAATGCTCTGGTGTAAAAGTCCTCATTAAGTTGGGATGAACGATCCGTCCCCTGTCGCAGACCAGCTCTCCATCTCCTCCACACTGACTCTACACATAGCTTGTCGGCCTACTCCCAAACCGAGATATATGCAGCTAAAGGTGACACCCCCCCCACCCCCCGCTTTGCCATCCTCACTGACTGGTGCTCGGTGTTGGCCGGCCCGCCGGGACCAGCGCACGGGGGGGCAACTCTAACGCTTCTCTTCATCTCCTTCTTAATCAGGCAGCATTGATTAATTGGATTAACCCAAAATGATCTTAATCACTGATCAATTTCCATTAAGACGTCCTCAAAGACGTCTTAATGGGATTCCAGGCGTGTCAGGTGTGTGAATGTGTGTGTTTGTTGTTCTTTTGCACCAGTAGGTGTGTGTGTGTGTGTGTGTGTGTGTTACAGCCTCAGTGCATCTGGATGATTCTCTCTGGATAATATTTTCCTGTTTGATTCAGTGGCACCTGCTGGAGCTTATAACCTGCTCCAATCAGCCTCCCAACTCCATGAAACACAGTGAACATTCTCTCTCTTTCTCTCTCTTGCTCTCTCTGACACTTTCCTCACCACCCCTCTCTTCTCTATTTCTCTCTCTCTCGCTCTCTCTCTCTGACACTTTCCTCGCCACCCCTCTCTTCTCTCTCTCACTCTCTCTTCCTGCCTGGCTGTGATCTCTCTGTCTCCCTCTGTTGTTGTTCTAAACAAGCAGCAGGGGGTTGTGGGTAGAGGCCTCCGCCCATGCTGGGCCTGTGAGTCACCAACGAGAGGATGAGGGGAGGAAGAGGAGGCAGAGAGAGAGAGAGGCTCCTCTGATGGTCAGATCCTCTGTGTGTGTGTGTGTGTGTGTGTGTGTGTGTGTGTGTGTGTGTGTGTGTGTGTCTCTCTCTCTCTCTCTCTCTCTCTCAGCCAGAGGTCACACACAGCAGAGGAGACAGGGCAAGCAGGCTGACTCATCTACTGGAAACACACACACAGAAACACATATGTATTTACACAAACACACAAGATCTCACGAAGTCAAATGTGTGTGTGCACAGACGCTCAAACGCACTTTTGTATGCATGCACACACACACACACACACACACACAGAAACACACACACACACAGAAACACACATGTGGACAAATAGATACACATGCCAGAACACACATGTACAAGAACCTAGCTCCCAATGTAGACTATAGAGAAGACACACACACCTACATATACCTACACACTTACATAAACACACAGCACACACACAACTACACACCTAAACAGGGATACTCATCCAAAATACACAATTAGCCGCACAATGTATTGTCACAAGCTTTTAGGCACACACACACACACACACACACACACACACACACACACACACACACACACACACACACACACACACACACACACACACACACACATACCAGATGCAGTTTATTGAATATAATCCTCCTGTAAGTTTAAATGCTGACAGCATGGTGGAAGGATATCCCCTCTGAGGTCCTCCGACATTCAGCAAAGACGTCAAGTAAAGACCCATGTGTCAAAACATGAACACACACACACACACTTATTAACACATTCATATACAGTTGCAACACATAAACCAGCGTTAAACCTCAGTCACACGTAAATCTCTCACCACAGAGGCCCTCAGGCATAAAATTGAGAGCACCAGAACATATGGAACGCCAAAGAGGAAAGTCGTGTAGCGTAACCCATCAACATGTAAACAAATTCTCACACACACACAGTTATAAATAAAGAAAATGAGATGTAACATGGCCAGCACACCCACACACACACTGCAAGCGCCACAGACATCGCCATGAGCGTGCACGTGGACCAGAGTCTAGTTCCCAGTGTTGGGTGGAGCGCGCTAGCATGCATGCTGGGTAATCATAAATCCTGGAGCTGGGCCCTTCATACACAAAACCACACGGTCCAGTTCACCGGCAGGGAGAGTAGCCTGCGGTGGAGACTGTGAGCAGGAATACAGCACGCTGATACTGGGCTGGTGTGTGTGTGTGTGTGTGTGTGTGTAATATACGCTACATGGATGGAGATATGAGAGCGTCTATCGTCGTGTTGCATGTACAAGCTGTAGAGGAAGTATGCAGTGTGTATCCCTGTTGTGCACAGCTGTACCGTCCACATCGACACTGGAATACTTAGCCAAGGGATTATGGGGCCGCCTCAATTTGCATAACTCCATTAAGACATCTCTCTCTCTCTCTCTCTCTCTGTCTCTCCCTTTCATTCTCTCTCTCGCTCGCTGCCGTGCAGAGACACCTGTGTAGAAAGGCTGTAAAGACGTTCCCTCCACTGAGAGCAGAATTACACTTTCTTTGTCATTGCAGGCAGATGTAATCCACAGTACAGCTGTGAAAACGGTGCAGTGATGGAGGGAGAGGCACAGACTTCTGAAAATAAAGAAACTAATAAAAAAGAAATCAAACATGAGGGTGTCAGAAAACTGTAGACTCAACCCCAAACAAGCTCAAAAGTCACTTCAACTTGTGCAGACGGAGTTATGTAGTACAATCGATCAGGGGTTCCCAAACTCTTCATCCCATCACAACCCCAGGGAGAGGCTTGTTTACCTGGCACCCACTGTATACTTTTGGACAGTAAAATGAACAAAAAGTGAGTTAATTATCAGTCCTCTCTCTATTCTTCATCAATGCAGTCTTCCTCTTGAGTCTGCAGTCCCGTCCTGCTGACGATCAAATGAAACACACACGGCACCATCACTTCATTTCACTGCATGCATTTAAGTCAGTGCATTGCAGGCGTTGACACAAAAGGTTGAATATATATATATAACATATATGTATGTGTGTGTGTGTGTGTGTGTATGTTTATGTAGATGATGACTTTGTTCTGTTTTGTTGTGGAGCCTCCGGGCCTCTGTGGCGCCCATCTTGTTGTCATGAAGACTGCTGTACTGGGTCATACATGACAGTTTTCCATGTGGTGTTATATATAAAGGCCTATGCTCAGTAGGTTGATGATGTTCAGAAGGACCACCCATGTTAAAACTCTACTCCTAGTGTGTGTGTGTGTGTGTGTGTGTGTGTGTGTGTGTGTGTGTGTGTGTGTGTGTGTGTGTGTGTGTGAAGTGCAGTGTATCTCACTGGATATATGCACAGTTTGCTGAATCCCAGTAAGACAATAAGATCAAACCGGCTGCTCTCCATTGCTATACATAGTCCAGCTGTGACCCCCGGGGTCGTCTTCTTCTCTGGTGTCTTTGCAGCCCCCCCACTACCACCTCCTCCTCCTCCCAACCACTCTTCCTTGTGTATTCTGTCTTCTCTCTCTTCCTCAGTGATGTGACTCATGAAAGTGGAGTCCTGTGTAGTCAGGGGGCCTTTCAGTCAGTGGTGCCTTGTTGTGGAGGAGAGAGACAGACAGACAGACAGAGACGGGGGTGGGGGTGGGGGGGGTGGGTATTGATTTGAGAGCCTCTGGGAGGAGGACAATAGGTCCCTTACGGAGGCCACTTTAAAACATAAACACCTTCCCTTTAGAAAGAGAGAGAGTCCACTTGAAAACGGTTTATTTTTTCTGATCTCTGTGTGTGTGTGTGTGTGTGTGTGTGTGTGTCTCTCTCGCTCTGTCTGTGTGTGTGTGTGTGTGTGTGTGTGTGTGTGTGTGTCTCTGTGTGTGTGTCTGTCTGTCTGTCTGTCTGTCTGTGTGTGTGTGTGTGTGTGTGTGTGTCTCTTCGTCTCTCGCTCTGTCACTCTCTCTCTCTCTCTGTCACTCTCTCGCTCTGTCTCTGTCTGTCTCTCTGTCGCTGTCTCTTGCTCTGTCTCTCTCTCTCTCTCTCGCTCTTTGTGTGTGTGTGTGTGTGTGTGTCTCTTTTTGTCTCTCGCTCTGTCTCTGTCTCTCTGTCTGTCTCTCTGTCACTCTCTCGCTCTGTCTGTCTCTCTCTCTCTCGCTCTTTGTGTGTGTGTGTGTGTGTTTCTCTCTCTCTCTTTCAATGGCAGACCAGCAAGCAGTGTGGTTCTTAACCAGTCTTTCATAGAACGGACACCTTGAGAGGTTGTGGGTTCAAATCCGATAACATATACCTTGCGAAACCTTCTCAGAATAAACACACACACACACACACACACACACACACTTGGTTGGTGGTGAGTTTGAAGAGGTGCTGATTACTGTGTTGTCGTGAGTAAATGCATTTGGCTCAGTTGAGTCATGACCTCTGTGGGGGAGTGGCACGACGCCTGATGTCATCACCAAAGTGTGCTCGAGGTTATAAAGGTCGGTAGTGATGACATCATCAGCGGGGGGCGGTGAGAGCGCCGTTCCAGTCTCCTTGGTTTATGGTCTTGTTGTGTCGGCCAGCAGACTGAGGGCAAGAATCAGCCGTAAAACCAAACCCTGAACAGGGCCGTCGCGTACGTGCGTCTGAACGCTATCGGTGTTGACGTGTGTTGGACAAACTGTAGACGTGCAGTAATGAAGGAGGACACAGACACACAAAACTTCTCATTCACTTTGTTTATTGTCCGTCTGACAGACTGGAAAACACAAGTGGCTTTGTTGTGTTAGTTGTTCTTACTGAGACCGAGTCTTTAAAAGAAGTGAAAATAATAATTTATTATTCATGCCAGTCAAACAAACAGGAAGTATCAAACATGAGGAAGTGTGTAAGACCGTAGAACACAAAACGTCTCCCCTGAAGGAAAAGAAAACCTGTGTTGAACTTTGTTGGAGAAAACTTTTTATTTTTTAGATTTCCACTTCTATCTGTCTGCTCTTTATTGGGTCGGGTTGTGAAAGGTGATGGATGACCACATCGCAGAGCCTCTCATACACCAATCCCACAATGCACTGCACTTCTTCACAGGAAATGAAGGAAAAGACTCAGACAGCACCGAGTGGAGGGAAACAATTTTCAACTTTTCAGTTCTGTCAACGGTGTTTAATGACTGGAGAATGAGAAGAAACCCAATTTCCAAATCCACAACAGACCGCAACAAAACCGATCATTTATTGGACTGCTGGTCAGTTAACGTCTCATTCTCATCGTAGTTGGATCTCATTCTCATAGTAGTTACATCTTGTTCTCATCGTAGTTACATCTGTCTCATCGTAGTTACATCTCAGTCTCATAGTCACATCTCATTCTCATCGTAGTTACATCTCAGTCTCATAGTCACATCTCATTCTCATCGTAGTTACATCTCAGTCTCATAGTCACATCTCATTCTCATCGTAGTTACATCTCGTTGTCATCGTAGTTACATCTCGTTCTCATCATCGTTACATCTCATTCTCATCTTGGGTACGTCTCGTTCTCATCGTAGTTACATGTCGTTCTCATCTTAGGTACGTCTCGTTCTCATCGTAGTTACATCTCGTTCTCATCTTAGGTACGTCTCGTTCTCATCATAGTTACATCTTGTTCTCATCTTAGGTACGTCTTGTTCTCATTGTAGTTACATCTCGTTCTCATCGTAGTTCGATCTCATTCTCACCTTAGGTACGTCTCGTTCTCATCTTAGGTATGTCTTGTTCTCACTGTAGTTTCATCTCGTTCTCATCGTAGTTTCATCTTGTTCTCATCGTAGTTACATCTCATTCTCATATTAGTTACAGGTCATTCTCATCGTAGTTACATCTTATTCATTTGCATCTTGGTCATATCTCATTCATGTTTTATATCTCATTTGTATCTCGACCAAATGTTATTCAGCCATAATTCATTCATATCTGCTCTTCACTCATCAGTGATAGTCTCCCTCTCCCTTCCCTCTCTCTCTCTCTCTCTCTCTCTCTCTCTCTCTCTCTCTCTCTCTCTCTCTCTTACCATCCCTCTCTAACCCTCACTTGTCCTCTTTTGCATCCATTGTATCATCCCTTTCTTCTCCACCCACTTCTTCTCATCTGTCAAATCTCTCATTTCTATCTCTTCCCTCACTTTCTCCTTTTATCTTCCCTACCAAGGTCTGTCTGTCTGTCATTCTCTCTCTCTCTCTGTCTCTCTCTCTCTCTCTCACTCAGTGGTGGCGGTATCACTGTGTTAAGGTACCAGGAGAATTCTAAACGGCCAGGATGAATCGTTTGTGTTTGGCTGAGAAATAGAGGTGGAGGAGGGGACAGCTTTGTTGTGTGTGTGTGTGTGTGTG
>JAJHIY020000891.1:70000-87500 GCA_022114975.2 Lampris megalopsis
CCCTCAAACCCTAATCCCCAAACCCTAACTCTAAAACCCTAACCCTAACCCCAACCCTCAAACCCTAATCCCCAAACCCTAACTCTAAAACCCTAACCCTAACCCCAACCCTCAAACCCTAATCCCCAAACCCTAACTCTAAAACCCTAACCCTAACCCTAAAGACAGGGTCCCGTGTCACTTATCACACCTGTTCACCCCCCACACAGACCTGCACTGTTCGCGCGTGTGTGTGTGTGTGTGTGTGTGTGCTGGAGACAGGGGGATCATTGGGGGTGCTGGCAGGGTCAGCCAGACACAGCGCTTGGTGGTTACAAGCCCCGACCTCAAGCTTCATCTGTCAGATTTTACCAGAGAGACAGAGACAGAGAGAGAGAGAGATAAAGAGAAGAGAGGGAGAGAGACATCTAGTTATCTGTCTTCTTCGGTGGTGCTGGCCTGTCTAGCCAGCAGCTGGCCAGTCAGTCCGTCAGTTGAGCTCAGCAGGAATAAAAAAGGTGGAGGATGGGAAGTGGGGTCAAAGGTCATGGAGCAGGTGGCAACAGGAGACGAGGAAGGAGGGATGTGCTGAAAAGAGGGAGAAAGAAATGGGGGAGAAAAGGAGACTGAGGAAAGTAAGGATGAGAAGGGAAGGGGTGAGGAGGAGGGGAGGGGGAGTAGAGAGAGAGAGAGCTTTGCTGATTCAGCAGTGTGGTATGGATTTTTATTTCTCCTCCATGTGTTGCCAAGGTCCTCCTCTCCTTCCTGTGCTGAGCTCCGCTGTGCCAAATGAAGTTCCCACTTCTCAAATCTAATTCCTCTTTTTCCTGGGAAAACCTACTGCAGCGCATTAGATTTGCTGCTGCACCTGCCACACCACATCCTGCAGGCTGCACCTCTGAACACATCAGCCCAGCAAAATGAATGACAGATTGGGTTTTGGATACTTTGCGTGTGGTGTGCGTGCTTGCATGCTTGTGTTGGGACGCTCATGTGTTTGCCTGCATGTGTGTGTGTTTTGATTGTGTGTTTCTATTCAATGTGTGTGTGAGTGTGTCTGTTGGTTGGAGTATGTATTGGTGTGCATGAAAGCCTCCAACACATGCATGTGCACAGACATGTGTGCATGTCTGTCTGTATGCATGCATGTGTAAAATCCTGCATGACTGTGTGTGTGTGTGTGTGTGTGTTTGTGTGTTTGTTTGTGTGTGCATGCCTCTGTGTGCACATGAGGGTATGCAAGCTGATACCAATGACTACGCATGTGTGTGCTCATGTATCTGTCTGCCTTTCTGGGTATGCATACATGAACTATATACAAGCTTCTTTGACTGTGTGTGTGTGTGTGTGTGTGTGTGTGTGTGTGTGTGTGTGTGTGTGTGTGTGGTTTAACACCGGTAAATAAAGGCTGAAATCATCTCCTTTATGTTGCTCACATCCTCCCTGTTTTTGAGAACTTTCCCATCAGAGATGATTCGGTTGGTTTTAGGAGGACTTACTGCTCTAATGAGCTCTGTGCACTCACGCGCACACACACACACGCACAGCTCGAGGCACAAGTGCACTCCTTTGCCTAGAGAGGCACAGTAATCGTGACATTACCCTGAACACACTTGCAGAAGTCATAAAAATACACACCTACACCTTTACATACCTACACACCTCCATATACACTGATGAGCAACAACATTATGACCACTCTCAGGCAAACCGAATAATGGTGATCATCTCCGAACAAGGGCACATGCCAAGGTAGTGGGTAGATTAGAAGGTAAGTGAACGATCAGTTCTTGTAGTCAACATGTTGGATGCAGGAGAAACGGGCAGGAGTAAAGACTTGAGTGACTTTGACAAGGGCCAAGTTGTGATGGCCAGACGACTGGGTCAGAGCATCTCTGAAACCGCAAGGTTTGCGGGGTGCTCCCGGTCAGCAGTGGTGAGTACCTACCGACAGTGGTCCGAGGAGGGACAAACCACAAACCGGAGACAGGGTGTTGGGCCCCCAAGGCTCATGAATGTGTGAGGGCAACAAAGGCTATCCCGTCTGGTCCAAACTGACAGAAGGTCTGTAGCAGCACAAGTCACAGAACATTTTAATGATGGTTACAGGAGGAATGTTTCACAACACAGTGCATCACACCCTGCTGCGTATAGGGCTGTGTAGCCACAGACCAGTCCGTGTGCCATGATGGCCCCTGTCCATCATGGAATGTTCCTATGATGGTCACACAAGTGTTGGAACTGGAGCTTGGAGCAGTGGAAGAAGGTCGCCTGGTCTGAAGAGTCCCATTTTCTTTTAGATCACATGGATGTCTGTGTACGTGTGCACAGTTTACCTGGGGAAGTGATGGCACTGGGATGCACTGTGGAAAGACGACTGGAGGCAGTGTGATGCGCTGGGCAGTGTTCTGCTGGGAAACCCTGGGTCCAACCGTTCATGTGGGCATCAATTTGACACATACCACCTACCTAAACATTGTTACAGACCAGGTACACTACCCTTCGTGGTAATGGTGTTCCCTGATTGCAGTGGCCTCTTTCTGCAGGATAATGCCCCCTGCCACACTGCACACATTGTTCAGCAATGGTTTGAGGAACATGATGAAGTGTTCATGATGTTGCCCTGCCCTCCAAATTCTCCAAATCTCAGTCCATTTGAGCATCTGTGGCATGTGCTGGACCGACAAGTCCGGTCCACGGTGGCTCCACCTCACAACTTACAGGACTTGAAGGCTCTGCTGCTAATGTTTTGGTGCCAGATACCACAGGACACCTTCAGGGGTCTTGTAGAGTCCATGCCTTGGTGGGTCGGCGCAGTTTTGGCATCACACGGAGGACCAACACCATGTTAGGCAGGTGGTCATAATGTTTTGGCTCATCAGCGTACATACACAAACAAACCTACATTAACCTACACACTCAAAAAGACATACATATGGGAAGGTTAGAAACACTCATGTACACACCGTCAGCCTACTACTGACACACACAAAACATCCACTTTTGTACCAACAAACACCTGCACCACACTGCTTCTGAGTGTTTGTGCGTGTGTGTAACTGATGCACAAACACTCACACACACAGCCCAAGACAGACCTGCAGCCCCATACACACACACACACACACACACACACACACCCACACAACTCCCCCACTGTTGTGCAGGATCTAATGGCCTATGATTGATAAGGCTTTCATACTGATAAGTGAGCGTTTAGGATGTGTGCTGCCAGAGACTACACTGTCTAATTACCCTAAACGGGAGCAGTACCGGGCAGGGCTATTCATTTCCACGCTAAAATAGCCCTGATAACACTGTTTCTTTTTTCCCCGTACAGTATCGCTGGGGCCAGCGATTGAATTACACAGCATCCCCCGGTGACTAAGAGGCAGTAATTACGGTGTAATTTAAGATTACATTATTAACCGGCTGACTTTATTAGAATGTAACTTCACCTCCACAGTTGGTTACATCCTTATCATAAAAAGGAGATGATTAAGGGAAGGAGGAAATTGCTGCAATTGTCCTTTTGTAAGTGTGAGCGCGGGGCTTATTAGTGGTGTGATGACGGGGTCGTCTGCAGGAGCCCCTCACGGCGTGCCGCGGCTCTGCGTCTCTGCAGCCTGCACCTGCACAGCACATCTGACAGGTTAACGTCACGCTGGACCTCCTGCTCCAGGCTGACCTGTTGAACTGTTTCAAGCTTTACTTCCTGTCTGGGTTTACATTCTCATCCTGTCTGATGGTCATACTGCTGCTCTATGGAGCCCCAGCAGGTCCACTTATACATACGCGTCTGTCTACTTCCTCGCTGTCGTTTACAACCTTCCTTCATCTCATTTAAAATCCCAACACAGCTCCTTCAGGAAGAGCAGAACGAGAATCAGTGTGTGTTTATTTGCCAGGGAGGGATTCCCGTTCCCATTCCCGTTCCCATTCCCAGGCCTGGAGCTGACTTACAAATACCACCAAATTAAAGAAAGGCTGTAAATATTTCTATATGTGTGCTGTTGTGTCTCCATCAGGACGTCATGTTAGCAGGCTGTGATGAGACGGATCTGCCGAGCAGCGACAGACAGCAGCAGAGACGTGAGGTGAGACAGACAACTCAGGTCTGTGGTTTCCTTCTTTCATTCAGTCCATGTTGGAAATTCAAACGTAAATGTCGGACCACACAGCAGAGGCTGTCCATGCTGTGCCTTCTGTCAAACAGCTGAATATGCAGAATGGTAACCTTTGACCCCAAGCAACCATTTTTGTTCCAGCTTTGTACTGTTTCACTTGTATAGTTATTTTCTCGTTAGCAACTCACTTCTTTCTCTCTGAGCAAAAATAAGTGGATACAGTTGTAGTAAAGTGTGTGTGTGTGTGTGTGTTTGTGCGTGCGTGCGTGCGTGTGTGCGTGCGTGCGTGCGTGTGTTGGCAATGCTGCACATGCATAGGTCACATTATTTAGCCTCAGTTAGCAATCTGTCCAGAGACGCCTGGTCAGCTCAATCTTTGACCTCCGCTAAGCATCCCAGAGAGAGGAGAGAAGAAGTAAAACTGTGAACAAAGAAGAGTGAGAGAATGGCTCAAGAGAAGGACCGAGAAAATGGACAGTGAGACGTGACAAAGAGAACAGAAAGAAACAGTCGATTAAAAGAGAGAGAGTGAGAGAGAGAGTGAGAGGGAGCAGAGACATAGACACACTGAGAGCGAGAGAGAGACACACACACACACACACAGCGAGAGAGAGACAGAGAGAGAGAACGAAAGAGGATGGATGATGGCACAAACCCCAAGAGCGTGAACAGATTTAGAGGAGGAAAGAGAGCGATGGCAGTGGAGCATGGAGGAGAATGAGACGAGAGAGAGCGGGTGAGAGATAGTTCAGAATGATGTGCTGCAGAATGTATGTGGTGATGGGCCGTGTTATGTCAATAACTCTCCTTGCACCCCGGCAGCTGTAAATTGATCTTTTCCAGTTTCTCCTGGTGACAGCGAGCTGCAGCCAGCCTGATAAATCATTACACCTGTGGCTCTGACCATCGACTGGCACGCAGCACGGAGGGGATGAGAGAGAGATCGTTGAAGACAGAAATAAAGAGATTACAGGAAAGATAAAGAGGGGTTTATAGAATAAGTGTGAGGTCTCTCTGTCACTTTGCCTACACAGATGTCTTCTACCTTTGTTGTTGCAGCTCTCTCTCGCTCTCTCAATTCAATTCAATATGGGCTTTATTGGCATGACATACGTTTGTGTACATATTGCCAAAGCATGTAAAATAAAACAACAACACAACACAATAATGATTATAATATCAAACAACCACAATGATTATGATATCAAACAACAACAATAGCAATAGGTGCCGTCACCCACTGTCTCTCAGGTTGTGGCAGGAAAATATAAATCTCTCTCTCTCTCTCTCTCTCTCTCTCTCTCTCGCTTATTTTCTTTGACACGGTGAGAGAGACACACGCACACACACACACACACACACACACACACACACACACACACACACACACACACACACACACACACAGAGCTAACTGGAACTCTGAATGAACTGTGTGGCATGTCAGAGCTGGGGGCATCAACAACTTTTCCATATTTTGGAGTTGGGTGGAGGAGAGAGAGGAGGAGGAGGAGGGAGTGGGGAGGAGGACAAAGATAATGGTTCCAGAATCATCTTTCGTTCTCTTTCTATCTGTCTCTGTCCGGTTTCTGTACTGATACAGAGAACTGAATGTGGTGTCTTGTGAGACCCCTGGACCCCATCACTGTAGGGTGTCCGGGGGTCTCTTATGCTGTGGGGGGCATTTTCCTGGCATGGTTTGGGTCCACTTGTCCCCTCAGAGGGAAGGGTCACTGCAGATCAATACAAAATTATTCTGAGTGATCACCTTTATCCTATGATGAAACATGTCCATTCTGATGGGAGGGGTCTCTTCCAGGATGACGATGCCCCCATCCACAGGACACGAGGGGTCACTGAATGGTTTGGTGAGGATGAAGATCAGGCAAATCACATGCTATGGCCTTCACAGTCACCAGATCCTAACCCAGTTGAGCACCTATGGGAGATGTTGGACTGAGATGTTAGACAGTGCTCTCCACCACCATCATCAAACCACCAAATGAGGGAACATCATCTGGAAGAATGGTGTTCATCCTTCCAGTAGAGTTCAGACACTTGTCCAATCCATGACAATGAGCACTGAAGATACTGTAGAGGCTTCTGGTGGACCAACACCTTACTAACACACGTAATGTTGGTTTTCCTTAATTTGTCACCCATCTGTACAGCTACGTCCATACATACACCTGTAAACCTGTGTGTGTGTGTGTGTGTGTGTGTGTGCGTGTAAATGAGTATGCCTGAGGAGTGTGTGCAGGGTCCCTGTGTGAGGCCCGGGCAGTCTGTCAACATTACCTCATCTCTGTCATGCTGTGGGGGCCTTCGAGGGGGTCGGGGGGCCCGGGTGTGTGGGAACTGAAGCCTTCTTTGCTCGTAGGAACAAAGGGCAGCCCTCCGCGGCCCCCAGCCCCAGCCCTCCCTGCTCCGGCCCACCTCAGAACAAAAGGGGCCACGGGGCCCTTAATTCCCAGGCAACGATATAAATGGTGGCCCCCGACTCCCGAGGATGAGGAGAACGAATAGGTCTGAAATCCAAAAGGGGGGAGAGGGGAAAAAAATGGCAAAGAAGTCCTAAAAGAAGTGCAACCCCCCTCCTGCCGCACACGCACGCACACACACACACACACACACACACACACACACACACACACACACACACACACACATTCCCCCTTATCCAGAAAAGTCCTTTTGTTGGTGGGATGGGGTGGGGTGGGGGTGTGAGGGGACCAGGGTGAGAGAAGACAAAGGACAGGTCGGAGAGAGTGACAGGGGTCAAAACTGACCCCCTCCCACCACCACCCCCACCACCACCCAACACACACACACACACACAAGTTCAAACATACACATACTTACACCACAACCACCATCTCAGCCAACAGGTTTTTAGAAATAAGATGACATGGTGGAGTCTCATAGTCACTAAATAAATGCGTGCACGCACACACACACACACACACACACACACACACACACACACACACACACACACACACACACAGGTGTATGCACACAGATGCACATGGTCACATGTTCATTGCTGAATTTGGTGTTAAAACATTTTTCCTTCTCTGTGTGTCTACAGGGTCCTTTGTCTTTCAGTGGACAGGGGGACAGAAAAGTGGTGAACCCAGAAAACCTGGCTAGTCAGCCACCCTTCATCTACAAGTAAGGAACAGCCTTCGGTTTATTTCCTTATCCGACCTTCCTCTTCCTCGTCATTTATTAATATGTTTTGACATGGAGGAGTGTTGGAGGGTTGGGACGTTGGTCAGCTATATAGATGTTTAAAATCCATGCACACACACTCTAACGTGGTTTATTTGTTTATCTGTTGTGTTAAGAATGATGCAGTATTATGTTTGTTTTATATTTCCTTTTTCTGTCTATGACCTGTTTAATTCTGTTATCTATTGCAATCATCACATTTCCTTACATGGATAATGTTCTAATCTATGTCTAATCTATATCTAATCTATGTCTAATCTGTCTAATCTACATCTAATTTATATCTAATCTGTCCAATCTATGTTTAATCTATATCTAATCTGTCTAATCTATATCTAATCTCTGTCTAATCTATAGCTAATCTATAGCTAATCTCTGTCTAATCTATATCTAATCTATGTCTAATCTGTCTAATCTATATCTAATCTATATCTAATCTCTGTCTAATCTATATCTAATTTATGTCTAATCTGTCTAATCTATATTTAATCTCTGGCTAATCTGTACCTAATCTATATCTAACATATATTCTAATCTATATTCTGATGAATATGTAATCTGTAGCTAATCTATATCTAATCTATATTCTAATGAATATCTAATCTAGCTAATCTATGTCTAATCTATATCTAACCTATATTATAATCTATCTCTAATCTCTATTCTAATGAATAGCTAATCTATAGCTAATCTATATTCTAATCTATAGTTTATCTATATTTAATCTGTAGCTAATCTATATCTAATCTAATTTAGAACCGACATATGTGCATGGCCAAAATTATGTATTTGTGTGTTGTAGAAGTGTTCCTCTGGTTTATGTTTCTCATTTAAACAGTATTCTTTGGCAGCAGGTTATCACACAAAAACAAAAGACTTGCATCTCATGTAGTCATTTAAGATCATAAAGAATATTAACATGTTGTATTTCTAAAAACAACCTGGCTCAATCCAATGTTGGACTTTCCAGTTTAGGATCACAGTGTTCAGTGGTGTGTCCAGAAATCTTCTTGACGCATTAGATTAGATTAGATTAGATTAGATTAGATTAGATTAGATGAGATTAGATGATTAGAGAGGAGTAGATTGGATTAAATTGTTAGGGTAGAGTAGATTACAGGTTGTTGAAAGCATTATATTTAAAGACTTCATTAGTGTTTAGATAATATCCTTTGATTCAAGAACACTCTTGAAAAAATGTCATATTCTTAAATAAATGACATTATCGCCGTACAATATGAGCTGTTTTTTTTTCAATTGTTTTTAGAAAAACTCACTTGTTACTAAAGGTGTCAGTCGTCCCGGTTGATATTTGGCAGATTTTTTACACTTGTGTTGAGATGGAACGCTCCTAAGAGTCCAAGCAGGATTAACTTCCCTGTTATGGCAAAACGTTCATCCAGGTGGACGAAGATGAAGAACCTGGAGTGAGTGATTTGCTGAGATGGACGTTTTGTTGGGGATGTTTCATCTCAGGTCTGAAACAGACCATCTCAGACCAGAGACGGGATCAGATGGCTTTGTGAGAGGGACGTTTTGTTGTCGTGTTAATGGCATAGCGGGGACGGGCGGGCGGGCTGAGTGGCGGTGGAGAGTGCAGGATAATTGGTGCCATGTTGGATGTAGTGTTTGTGGTCCTCCGGCGGTGGAGGTCAGCCACCTGAAAACAGACGCTCAACAGATACCAATCATTTCAAACCCGCCGCTGAAGAAAAGCATCGTGGGCCGGCTTTCACTCAGAGGTCACGGCCCTGTGGAGGTTCAAAGCGACAGTGTGGCTCACAGGGCTGTGTGTGTGTGTGTGTGTGTGTGTGTGTAAGGGAGGGTTCTTTTGAAGGGAAAGAAGAGCTCAGAGGCAAGAACAATTAGAGTGTTTTTACTCCTCCGCTCTCTCCCTCCCTGTCTATTTATCTGTATTCCTCACCCTCTCCTCACCCGGTTCATTCAACAAGAGATTATATTTAACTTTGGGGGCGTTTGATGACGTTTAACATATTTCAGCCTGGACTCTCTGCCCTAAAATGAAAGAAAGCGTGATAATGTGCTCCCGAGGATTGAGAGAAATTGAAATTGAATGTTTTTGGGTTCATCTTTAAGCGAAACATTTTATCACGGCAAATAGCAATAAAGGGAATTTCCAAAGCCATTTGCCACTTGCTCTCGGTTTGTGAGGCATTTTATTTTCTCGCTCACAGGCAGTGGAGTTTACCAAGGACCTAGTTTTCTTTTTTTTCCTTAACCCTCTTCCTCTGCATAGCATTGTGGCCACAGATTGTGTGGAATGCAATTAGGGTGCCTAAATTAAGTAGTAATGGAGAACCTGGTCTCTCTACCATTGTTGCCGTGGCAACGAACGCTCACAACACCGCCTCTAGTAGTCTCGCTGCTTTATCTGCAAAATGCACAATTGAGCTTTAAACCAGCTCTCTCCCCGGCAGGAGCCGTGCAGGCAGGCTGGGTGGAGGGGAGGGGGGTTGGATGAGAGATGGGATGAGAGAGGGTGGGAGAAGGGGGATGGTGTGTGAGAGGGGTGGAGATGAACAGCTGCACGCTGGAAGGTTCTTCTGCCGGCCGTCAAATATTTATCGTGCTAACCGTCCGACACGGCACAGTGGGCGTGTGGGCGCGGGTAAAGAGGACTGGATTTCAAAGACAACCCTGCACACACACACACACACACACACAGATGTCGGCGTGCACTCCTGTGGAGTTTGATTGCGTGGTTTCCTTTGCAGTCTTGCGTTACATGGCAGAGAGCAGCGTGGTTTCAGTGAACCAGCCTGGAGTCTTACTGTTACTACGACCGGCCGACGGGCAGATTTCAGTAGAAATGGGAAGGAGTGTGGTTTCAGTGACTCCTTACATTAGCCTGGGATGAGCAAGAGCTGCAGTGTCACTTCATACAAGTGACGGCGGATGTCTGTGGGATGTCAGACCTTCTGCAGAGATGTGGTGAATCTCATTTAACCCAACATGTGTCCATAAACCTGATGACATCACATCCACCCTGGTCCTCTTACATCCAGTCTGGACACTTAGACAATGACCAGATCTAGAAAAGTCCAACAAAACCAACTCAACCATCACTTCTAGTCCATTACAAGCTCTGTGAAAGTATTCTGCTTGTTGAAATTCAGAATTACTCTCCAATCTCAACTGCAGAGAGAGGCTGAGATACTGGTACCCGCTAGTAGAACTGGATGGTGTAGATATTATCGTGATCTTCATAGAGAATTTTATACAGTAATATATATTATGATATCTACTTACACGTGTAAAAACACCATGTTTACACACTGAGGTTCATCACGTTGAACTGTGTGGTAATGTAAAGTATGATGTCAAAGCAAAACTAGTTTTACAATAATACTCCCTCACATATTTCACACCTCGTTTTGTGAGAAATGTAATGTTATAGATTCCTGTTAAGATTAATTCAGACGGCAAAACTGTGTGGCATGATATGACAATATCTGAATTAGAGTTGTTTATTTGTGAGAATCTGGCGATACGATACGTATCATGATACAGGGGTTACGATTCGATATATGGCAATATATCACGATTATAAGAAAGGTGATATGTAGTGATACTATAAGAAAGGTGATATATAGTGATACTATAAGAAAGGTGATATATTGTGATACTATAAGAAAGGTGATATATAATGATACTGTAAGAAAGGTTATATATTGTGATACTGTAAGAAATGTGATATATAGTGATACTATAAGAAAGGTGATATATAGTGATACTATAAGAAAGGTGATATACTGTGATACTGTAAGAAAGGTGATATATTGTGATACTGTAAGAAAGGTTATATATAGTGATACTGTAAGAAAGGTGATATATAGTGATACTATAAGAAAGGTGATATATAGTGATACTATAAGAAAGGTTATATATTGTGATACTGTAAGAAAGGTGATATACAGTGATACTATAAGAAAGGTTATATACTGTGATACTGTAAGAAAGGTGATATATAGTGATACTATAAGAAAGGTGATATGTAGTGATACTATAAGAAAGGTTATATATAGTGTTACTATAAGAAAGGTGATATATTGTGATACTGTAAGAAAGGTGATATATTGTGATACTGTAAGAAAGGTTATATATAGTGTTATTATAAGAAAGGTGATATATTGTGATACTATAAGAAAGGTGATATATAGTGATACTATAAGAAAGGTGATATATTGTGATACTGTAAGAAAGGTTATATATAGTGATACTATAAGAAAGGTGATATATTGTGATACTGTAAGAAAGGTGATATATTGTGATACTGTAAGAAAGGTGATATATAGTGATACTATAAGAAAGGTGATATATAGTGATACTATAAGAAAGGTGATATATTGTGATACTGTAAGAAAGGTTATATATAGTGATACTATAAGAAAGGTTATATATAGTGATACTGTAAGAAAGGTGATATATAGTGATACTGTAAGAAAGGTGATATATTGTGATACTATAAGAAAGGTGATATGTAGTGATACTATAAGAAAGGTGATATACTGTGATACTGTAAGAAAGGTGATATATAGTGATACTATAAGAAAGGTGATATACTGTGATACTGTAAGAAAGGTGATATATTGTGATACTATAAGAAAGGTGATATATTGTGATACTATAAGAAAGGTGATATATTGTGGTTTCATAGGCCTGTGTTCTTTGTGCTTATGCTACTTCCTGTCTCAGTTTACGTTGTTGGGTTGGAGTGGAAGAGGCAAATGGCTGAAGATAGATTACAACACTGTTGTCTAGCGGTTGTGGGGTTACACACAATACAAAATGTTTGTCATGAACCTTTACATGTAAACAATTAAAAATTAATATGGTGGTTTTGAGAATCGAGACAGTATCACAAAAGGTAATATCGCGATATTCATGTGTATTGATATTTTCTTACACCCCTTATCTGAATTTCATTCTGATAAAATACCATTGAATGACAAACTATGTTACAGTCTTACCTGTCTGCCATGGTAATAGTGTAATACTAGTTTCTAGTAGGTCAAAGGTCATCTTGAATAAGACCCCCCCCCCATTGTGAGGCTGACCACGGCCCTGCTTGGCTTCACGGCAAGACAAGAAACGGTGTCATGTGTACGCAACAGTAGTTTACCTGCAGGCGAGATGAAGAAACAACGTGACCTTCCAGATGCCGCCCAGGTAAACAGGTGTATGTGTTCTCTGTCCTGTCACGGCTCGGCTTTGAACCCGCGTCCACACGTGCACGCTGTGAGCAAATCAGATTTCAGTGATGATAACTGAGCCGCCTTCTCTGGAAGTCCTGGTTCATCCCAGATGTCTGTGTAAATTCTCACACAAACACACACACACACTCCTACACACAGACAACACAACACCATACAGATGGGTGCACTTAAGATTGACCAGGTGTTGTAGGTTTGAACACCCACATTCAACACACGCACACACATACACACACACACACACACACACACACACACAGAGCAGAGTGAGCAGGACACACAGGTGGTGTGCGAACTTCTGACTGTAGCGGTGCCAAGAAGATATTATGGGATGTCCTGGGCAGATAGAGGCTGAACAACCGTATGGCCCACACATGTTGTGAGGGAGCGCCGCTCTGAAACATCCTCTGTAGCGCCGACGAAGCGCCGCGCCGAACTGACTCTCAATGCACTCCATGTGTTTTACTTGTCTGGAAACCATTTTATTCCTTGGCAATTTGTTCTGTGATTGAGGGGGCTGGCTAACGCTGCGTCTCTGTTGAAAGCTGCCTGATTGGGCACACGTTTAACGCAGCCCTTCAGCGGAAAACCTGCGGCATGTTGTGAGCTGTGGCGAGCTTTTAAAAGAAAAAAAGGCATTACCTCGTACGAGCACGGCGGAGGTGTGAACGAACAGCCTGCTGCTGTCCGCCGAGCGACTGACGAGACTCCACAAAAACCACGTGAGACACCCAGCAGCCGTCATCCCCCAGGCCTGACTCCCAACCCTCTGCAAGGAGAGAGAGACCGAAATAACGAGGCCTGCTCATCATCTGTCGGTCTGTCTGTCTATCTGACTGTCTGACTATGTATGACTGTCTGTCTGTGTCTGTTTCTCTAACTGACTGATGACTGACTGTCTGACTGAATTGCTGATTGACTTTGACATTAAAAAATGAAAATATAAAAAGAGAAGGAATGTTTGGTGAGTCAAACATATGATGGCAAAGAGGGAGAAGAGAGGAAGAAAAACGTACAGGGAAGAAGAGGAAGAAATAGTAGAGTAGAAGAGACTGAGTCAGATGTTACTCGTGATGTATATCGACGATTCCTAGTGAAGACAAAGAGGGAAGAAACAAAGTGTTGATGGGAAAAGAGGAGGAAGAAGAGAGATAAAAGCGGAGAGAATGGAGGGATGGAGAGTTTTCGGTCCCGGTCGGGTCGGGTCGGGTCGGGCTGTGGTGTCTTGTGTCCGGCAGATCTGCCAGGAACGCCGGCCATGATGTGTTGTTGCGGTCAACCACTGAAGCGAACGCATCTCTGTTGGAGAGAACATCATACCGCTTCATCGCTATGACAGCAGCCAACCATGTGAGCCGCTGCCAACAGGCTTGGCCAGCAATCCCACAATGCTTTACTGCACAACACAACACAACACAACACAACACAACACAACACAACACAACACACAATCACAACAACAGCACCACAACACAGCATCCACTGCCATGAAGGAGGAGGCCTTGACAGTTCTGGATCCACATCAACAAATGTTGGACTCTCCACCTGAATCAACCCTGGCAACACAAACACACCACAACTAACAGGAAAAGTGATGACACGTTTTGTGTTTCTGAATGCTTCTAGTTTTCCCTGTCATCACACCTTCAATCTACAGGGTGGTCGAAAGAAGACGTGACTCCTTTCTACTTAAAAACGAGAAAAATTTGACTCTACATCACGGATTCGTGGTGCTTTCACACTAGAGCTTCTGGTGGGGACCCGAGTCCTCCAGAAAATGGGGGTCTGGGGTCTACAAGAACCCCAGCACTCTTCACATTTGGTGTGAAAGCGATCCACTGTAAAACCAGGAAGTAAACGCTGTTGATGACGTGTAATTTGTTTGGCGTGAAAGGTGCGCTGTGGTCAGCGGAGGAAACGTGGAAGTGTGGGTGGGGGGAAATCTAGTGTCAGATGGAGAAAACTCACAAGAAACCAAGACGTCCTTATCCGACCAGCTCGCATCAGTCTGAGACAGCGTGACGAATTGATGGCATAGGGACAATTCTGAACACGGTTATTTTGGTGCTGAGTCTTGTGGTATAATCTGTATACGGCTTGGCCCATGCAATGAATTCTGGGGTGAGTTTGAGCCTCACTGTCTTTGATTACTCATCTCCGTGGAGCGAGTTGGGTTTCTATGCAGTCGTTAATAAGGAACACTTCCCTGTTGGAAATATCAAGTTGTGAAGCGGTTACATTACCCACGCACACGTATTAAACACGTAATACGACAAGTCTGACCATATTAACAAGAAGATGAATAAAGCAGCAAATGTAGTGTGGTAAATAAAAGCAGTCAGTGGCTGTTGGGGGCATCCTGTCGGGCGACCTCGGTGAGGTGAGCAGGCAGTGGAAGCTGCACGTTCCTTACGTGTTGACGTGAATGCACCTGGGTTCGCCATCAAATAACGGAATGTGAAAAGCGACCGGAGGGGGCGGGGGCAGTACTCACACTCGAGTTCCGACCAGCAAAACGGAGACTAAACAAACCATCGTATGGACTGGCACTTGAGCGCCCCTAGTGGCCAAAAGAGGAAGTGGTAATTTTTCCAGTGAAACGATCCAATCAAGATCCTCCAACAGGATGACAAGGCTTGGTAACCACTTCCTGTTCCGTAACCCTAAGCTGAACCACTTACTAACTATTATCCTAAATTAAACCACATCATACATTTAACCCACTGTAACTCTTGTTGCCGCCATAGCGGCTCGTCTACAGCTGCCATGTTGGTTCACAAGCGGAAAAGACCGCCCCCATTCCATGGCATAGCCAATGAGCGCTGTGGTCGTTGTTTTTATAAAATGGTTTTTTTCAGGCGTAAATGTGGGTTGTATATTTAAAAAGAGGTATACTCTGTTTAAGGTTAGTGTGATATTTACAGGTGTTGTTTTAAAGAGATGAAAAAAGAAAACCATCGTTAACCGTCCATTTAGCAGCTCATTTAGACGACCCGGGCAGAGGAGTCAGAGTGAGTTTAGAGCATAATGTAATCCATTATGGCTGTTTTACCCAGAAAACCCTCACGCTTTTATACAGTGGCACTCCCACCGTGGCCTCACCTGTTGTGGCCTCATCTCTCTCTCTCTCTCTCTCTCTCTCTCTCTCTCTCTCTCTCTCTCTCTCTCTCTCTCTCTCGCTCTCTCTCTCTCTCTCCAACTCTGTTCATCACTCATTCATTTTTTTTCCATGATCAGTCACAACAAGTGGGATTTGTAGTTTGTGTGTCGCCACGGGAGGGTTTCGGGATGGAGGGGCGGACACAGGTTAGGTGGTTTAACAGGATCTTTGTTCAGTCGTTTTACCCCACACGGTGCTGGAGCCGCCTCCATGGCTGCCACCTAGCTGTGGGCGGGCCTAGGTGGGCCTTACCCCACCCACTTGGCACTCAGCCCCACCCAGTCAGAAGGCAGATTTATTGCTGGATCATCCAGTGAATAGCAATCAGTGAATACTGTTTCAGTCATCTGACTACACGACCAATCAAAATAAAACCATTCTTGTTTCTTGTTCATCATATGATGATGATGGGTCAGATATTTTGAGTGGCAGTGCATTTTGCAAATGCCAGCTAGTGAGCAGCCCCTCCTCTTTCACTCTTCACAGCCCACCCACCGCACAGAGGAACAGAAGCTACTTCCTCCTAGCTAGCTAGCTAGCTAGCTAGAGTAGGCAGCGAGCTAGCTAGCTAATGTAGGTCAAGATAAAAAGCATGCATAAACAAAGCAGTTTGCTTAAGTTTGTCACAAAAAGACATACGAGGAGCAGGAGGAAGAGAATTCAGCTCAGGTTCAGGCATCATCAGAAGTAAGATAATTTACTATTTCAGACTGTAGTACCCTATTTCAATGTTAGTGTTTATTGGATATAGTTTTTGTTGTGTGTAGAATTGGGTGTTATGCTGATATTGCAGCGTCTGCTGTGTGTGTTTGTAGCATTGTGCAAGTTCACTAGAGCTAGCTCAAAGTTCAGTTCACACAGATTAAAATGAACCTGTTCATAGTTCACAGTTTAACATTTTGAACTGAGTTCCCAGTCCCGTAAAATGAACTAGTTGTCAGTCATTTCTTTTGTCTTTTTCATTTTTTTAAGTGAGCTACTGCGATGGTCGGATGCTTCAACTCGCTGTGTCGTTTCAAATTTGTTGCCGATGTGGCGACGTTACGGCTTTTTTTCAGACTCGGCGGCCACAATTTGCATTGAAATGTGACATTTCTTCCTTTGGAATCTGTGCTGATTTGTTCATGAAACTCCTTCAAATATTCGTATGAACGGGTAGCTGCGTCTGAACTGCCAGTTGCACGAGCCATGCCGCAATGCCGCGTGCTGTAAAACACAGTGCGTGAGCCGCTCACGCTCCTTTGAGTCGAGCGGATAGGCCCAGTTCACCGTTCATCAAAAACCTGAACCCGTTCAGTGTGCTCATCATGCACGACACCGTGTGTGTGGTTTATGTGGCTATGTCCAAGTGTGTCTTGCTGGCTCGTGCCCAGGACAAGATGATCTCCAAGCCCCCCCCAGCTGGTCCCGACCATGCACAGGCCTGGCCATCACGCACACAGGCCTGGCCATCACGCACACAGGCCTGGCCATAACGCACACAGGCCTGGCCATCACGCACACAGGCCTGGCCATCACGCACACAGGCCTGGCCATAACGCACACAGGCCTGGCCATAACGCACACAGGCCTGGCCATCACGCACACAGCACTTCTTCCATATGTGTATGGCAGAAGAGCTCTCACCCACACACTGTTTACTCAAGTACAGACTAGTTATAAGGGTCGCCCCACCACCAGAGCTCCATCATATTAGAGACATGCCATCATTCCCAAATCCCAACTTTAATACTAAGAAGTAGTCCATAGAAACTGATAACAAAGTC
>JAJHIY020000891.1:90000-107500 GCA_022114975.2 Lampris megalopsis
ATACACTGACTGTACAAGCTCAGTTTGTCTGATCTGGACCATCACAAGGACACATTTAAAGACAAATAAAGACATTTTTACCACCAGTTTAAACCAACGTCCAGTCTGCAACCAGTTTTAAAATGTCACTTCCCTTGTGGAGCGGTCGTGTCCTCCTGCAGCCACATCTCCTTCCTCCTGCACCACACATGTCCCCCTGCAGCCACATCTCCAACCTCCTGCACCACACATGTCCCCCTGCAGCCACATCTCCATCCTCCTGCACCACACATGTCCCCCTGCAGCCAAATCTCCTTCCTCCTGCATCACACATGTCCCCCTGCAGCCACATCTCCTTCCTCCTGCACCACACTTGTCCCCCTGCAGCCACATCTCCTTCCTCCTGCACCACACATGTCCCCCTGCAGCCACATCTCCATCCTCCTGCACCACACATGTCCCCCTGCAGCCACATCTCCTTCCTCCTGCACCACACATGTCCCCCTGCAGCCACATCTCCATCCTCCTGCACCACACATGTCCCCCTGCAGCCACATCTCCATCCTCCTGCACCACACATGTCCCCCTGCAGCCACATCTCCATCCTCCTGCACCACACATGTCCCCCTGCAGCCACATCTCCATCCTCCTGCACCACACATGTCCCCCTGCAGCCACATCTCCTTCCTCCTGCACCACACTTGTCCCCCTGCAGCCACATCTCCTTCCTCCTGCACCACACATGTCCCCCTGCAGCCACATCTCCTTTCTCCTGCACCACACATGTCCCCCTGCAGCCACATCTCCATCCTCCTGCACCACACATGTCCCCCTGCAGCCACATCTCCATCCTCCTGCACCACACTTGTCCCCCTGCAGCCACATCTCCATCCTCCTGCACCACACATGTCAACGAAGGAAATGCTTCATGTTGTCTTTATTAAAAACCTGCATAAAAAGGTCAACATGGTAGAAAGGCGGTCGGTCGGTGTGTCTCTGTTAAAACATCTCAGCAATTCTTTTTTTGTTTTTTCTCCCCAATGGCCAATTCCCCCACTCTTCCGAGCCATCCTGGTTGCTGCACCACCCCCTCTGCCAATCTGGGGAGCGCTACAGACTACCACATGTCTCCTCTGATACATGTGGAGTTGCCAGCTGCTTCTTTCCACCTGACAGTGAGGAGTTTCACCAGGGGGACGTAGTGCGTGGGAGGATCATGCTATTCCTCCCAGTCACCCCCCCCCCAAAAGGCACCCCGACTGTCCAGAAGAGGCGCTAGTGCAGCGACCAGGACACATACCCACATCCGGCTTCCCACCCGCAGACACCGCCAGTTGTGTCTGTAGGGATGCCCGACCAAGCAAGATGTAACACGGGGATTCGAACCGGAGATCCCTGTTGGTAGGCAACGGAATAGACCGCCACGCTACCCGGACGCCACATCTCAGCATTTCTGTCCTATACTTCCTGATATGGTGAGCACATACCTGCATCTTTCAGACCATTCCAGCAGGAGCTATGATAACCTCATGTGTCTGTGGTTAGTTCATATGACAGGACCAGTGTTGTGTATGTCCGACTGTTTACCCATGTCACTTGAATCAGGCTCAGAGTTTGGGGGCTGTGCTGCCGTCGATGCAAAATAAACCCCCGCTTGGACACTGTAGATTTACTCATTTGATATAGGCTCTTATCCAAAGTTAGTCCAGGAGAGTCGGCAGTTAACAGATGAGTTCTTGTGTGGGCCTGCAGGCGTCGTGAGGTGGCAGTAAGGAATCATCTGGAACATGGTGCAGGCTGTGTCGGTGTGATGGGTGTGAATGTGCAGCAGGTGGATCAGTAACGCTGAGGCGAGTAATGATGGATAAAAACAACAAAGTCCTTCAGATGGGTGGACAGACTGGAAGAAAAGGCCTGGAGACAGTACATAGAAAAAGGTGGAGGATAAGGAGAGAAATGGATAGAGAGACAAAGAGGGAGGATAGAGAGAGAAATGGATAGAGAGACAGAGGAGACAAGTGGTCCTAGCCTTCTCTTCAAATCTCAGAGTTTCACAGCAGTAAATTTCAGCCAGGGCCACTAAAACGCCACCGAACGCCCCTCTGAGAAGACCCTCAGGAGGGGCCCGCAGGGCCGAGGTGAGCCTGAAGGACGAGCTGTCCCCCCACCACCACACACACGCACACGCACACATCATTGGTCCCAGTGAGGGAGAAGCCCCGGTGCCCCTGAGTCTGGGGCACTTCATTTCCCAGGGCGTGTTGCTGTGGGTGAGGCAGGGCTGTGGCCTCAGAGCCCCAAGTCCCATCATTCATTTCTCCTCATTTCATAAAGAATGAGCCAGAAACTCCCTGGGAAAAAAAAAACACTCTGATCCACACAGATCAAGGACAGACAGCTCAGACAGTCTGTGTGTGTGTGTGTGTGTGTGTGTGTCTGTGTGTCTGTGTGTCTGTGTCTGTGTGTGTCTGTGTGTGTGTCTGTGTGTGTGTGTGTGTGTGTGTGTGTCTGTGTGTGTGTGTGCGTGTGTGTGTCTGTGTGTGTGTGTCTGTGTGTGTCTGTGTGCCAACCGTGATTTGATAGCGAGAGTTAAGGACAAAAAGAGAGAGCGAGCACAGTGAAGAAGAGAGAGAGAGCGATAAAGCGTATTAAGAGTCTTTGGGAGGAAGAACACATGACCCATAAAGAAATAAAGACATTCCTCAGGCTCTATCCATTAAACCCTGTCCCAGAGCGCCTTCCTCATGACACACACACTGACTGGCCTGTCCACACCACTCACACCGCTCCATGCTAACACATGACAGAGAGGGAGACCGAGAGAGAGAGAGAGAGAGAGACAGACTGACTGGTGGAAACAGAAATAATGCTGTTGAAAGACGTCCAGTAGAAATATGAAGTCTCAACGTTGACCTTTTGGTAATTGAGAAAAAAGCATGTGAAAACAGACGAGGGGTCTGCAGACAGAAAGCAGGAATTCTGAAAGACATATCGGTCACTTCCGTGATCCAGTTTGTACAAAAACCTGTCTGATTTTCCTGTACATGCAAATGCAGTTTGGACCGTTTCTCCTCACGGAACAAAATAACCGGGACCATGTGACCTGTGTGGTGTTTTGTTGTGCTCTGTAGTGGTTTGTGAATAGTGGCGGAGGACTTAGAAAAGTCCGGCACGTCATCTGGATTTTATCGTATTTGAATTAAATCCGAGGGTTTTTTGTAAATAAATAAAACTAACAATAAAACAGGATGCATGCAGGACTTGTGCTGTGCGTTGCCCCGTTTACTGCCAGAACAGCCTCCGTCTGCAGGGCCGCCGCCGCCGCCGCAGCTGTGGCGCGGTGTTCCGGGTTCCTTGTGGTTTCTGGTCTATGTTGACTCCAGGTTTCTGCCTTGCAGTGGCTTTGCATTGTAGATGGTGAAGTGGAGCAGGTTGTGCTGACGGAGCAGGTCACTGGTTTAAAGCTGAGTTGATCATCATGTTTGTGGTTTGTTGCTGGTACAGAAACGGTTTCACCCGCTGGAAAGGAGCGCCGTGTGCTGATGTTAATGGCTGTACCTAACGCTTATCAAGATATCCTGTGGGATTAGTAATGTTGCTCCTCTTTTCTTTTTTTTTCCTCCCCAATTGTATCTGTCCAATTACCCCACTCTTCCGAGCGGGCCCGGTCTCTGCTCCACCCCCTCTGCCGATCCGGGGAGGGCTGCAGACTACCACATGCCTCCTCCCATACATGTGGAGTCACCAGCCGCTTCTTTTCACCTGACAGTGAGGAGTTTCACCAGGGGGATGTAGCACATGGGAGGATCACGCTATTCCCCCAGTTCCCCCTCCCCCCCGAACAGACACCCCAACCAACCAGAGGAGGCGCTAGTGCAACGACCAGGACACACACCCACATCCGGCTTCCCACCCGCAGACACGGCCAATTGTGTCTGTAGGGATGCCCGACCAAGCCGGAGGCAACACGGGGACTCAAACTGCCGATCCCCGTGTTGGTAGGCAACGGAATAGACCGCCATGCCACCTGGACGCCCATGTTGCTCCTCTTCTTGTCAGTGGAACCGGTGTCTGCATTGAAAACACAGCACATATGATACTATACTTATGGGGACTGCTAGCTGAGATTATGGCAGTGAAGTTCACCATCATATGATAAAGGTGTAGAACCGTCCTCCAACTTCCTCTGGTCCGTCCACATCTAACATCAGCCCACATCAGAACTGCTCTGGCTGTGTTGTCACAACTCTGTGTGCTACAAAACGCCACCACATACAGCCGGCGGTAGTCCATCCTTCATTTTCACTGCCAGACCACCTAAATGTCATCGGGTCTGACAGAAACATCTTTCACTTGAAAAAGGTTTTGCTTATTTTCTGCACTAATTGTGTTTTCTCCTCAAACATGACACACATCTGTCTGTATGTTTTAATGGAGTCTGTACTGGTGACTTTTCTGCCATGCTAGCTAGTTATCTGTTAATCATTAGCTTGTTATTGACAAACACACCAAACACCTTCCTGTTTTAATCACTGCCCCCACTTTGATCTCCACCTTCACAGAGTGTTGGATTGGTGTTGAATTGAGAAACTGTCTTGTTGCTCCCACCCACGTTCAGGCCAACTCCCCTACAGTTGTCCCCAGACAAACTTCCTTATAACACACACACTGCTTTATGTACTTATGCATCGAGCCTTGTAAGACTGCAGCGTTGAACACGACATGATGGAGATATGGACTCATACGTTTGTCTCAGTATCCTGTTAGGAAACCTGGTTCATCTGACCACTCTTCTCCAGCCGCTAACGTTTGTGTTCCTTAAAGCTGAAATCCGTGAGTCTTCTCCACTAGTAAACGGTCATGTTCTCTATGTGTATGATGGAGTCAGGCTTCATAATCCTACCAGTCATCTTTCCCGTGGTTGGAGACACTCTCCAGTGTCTCGATATGATATGATACGATACCATGTAATACGATATGATAGGATACGATACGATATGGTGTGATACGATGTGATACGATACGGTATGATACGGTACGATGGGATACGATATGGTGTGATACAATACGATATGATATGATACAATATGATACAATATATGATATGATATGATGCAATATATGATACGATGTGATGCGATATGATACGATATATGATACAATATTATTTAATACGAAATATGATACAACTGATACGATGTGATACACTACAATATGATATGATACAATATAAGATATGATATGATATATGATACGAAATGATACGATACAATATGATACAATGTGATACAATATATGATATGATATGATATGATATGATACAATATGATATATGATACGATATTTGAAAAGATATGATACGATATGATGTGATACGATATGATACAATATGATCAGATACGATATGATACGAGACAATGCAACTTTATGGTCAGTTTCCACTGAAATTCATTTTGCATCCTTAGGCAGTTCCATTCAAGAGATTAACATACAAATTTAACATACAGTTTATCATAGATGCACAGAACACATCAGACAGTCATGACAAACATACATATCACATTATATCCTCTGGATTCAGTTAGCAGCACACTGATTTTGGTTGAGCAACAGGATAGGCTGATGTATGAAAGTATTCTTCAGCCTGATGCACTTAAGTGGAGGGACGCTGAATGGCCTGTTAGAAGACAGACGTGAGGAGTCGGAAGAGATACTGCCAGCACGCTCTTGTGAGTTGCTCGAAAGGAGATTTAGATACAGGTTGGGACGCCGCTGTTGGAGCACTGGTGCAGCAGCAAATACGTACGTGTTGGAAACAGGACTGAAACGTGATGCTGATGTGTCCATGACAACCAATGTGGCTGTACAGCAGTTTTCCCATATAGTGTGATGTAGTTTGTAACACATCAGACTGTGTGTGTTAGCTTTGGTCCTAGGATCCATTTTTACAAGGGTGGAACTGTTTACTGCTGAGCTAATGGCACACCAGCCACAATGGCTGCTGCACCTGGTTTGTAGTCCTGCTACACCTGGTTTGTAGTCCTGCTACAGCTGGTTTGTAGTCCTCACTGTCAGAGGGAGGGACTGATCAGGGAAATCACGGACTTGAGCTTTAACCCGCTGCAGCAGCTGTTTCTTGGTTTTTAGATAAAGAAAGTTCTGTCAAGTTGTGTCAGTTTGTCAAAGGCCAACAGGTTGCTGGTTCCTTTATGGGTCTTACAGTACCGTTGACTGTCTGCCATCCTGCTCGTTTAACCTCCGTGTCAGTAAGTCAGTCTCCCGACACTTCACATGGTAGACTGGTTACACAGAGGATAGTGGAAAACCTCAAAGAAACAGCAGCAAAACACACAAAACAAACCGCAATAGATCTTGACTCATTCAAACAATCACACCTGACCTCTACAGTCATCTGTTCTCCTTCACCTTTATGTGTCCAGCCCAGCCTCACGAACTCCTCCCCTTCCTGTCTGTCCCATCATCTGTGGAAGAGGAGGATTTATCACCTGAGAGTATGTTAATATTTTATATTTACACACTCAGTGTACCAACACACCACCAATACACACATACAGGACACCGTGTGTGTGTGTGTGTGTGTGTGTGTGTGTGTGTGTGTGTGTGTGTGTGTGTGTGTGTGTGTGTGTGCGGCAGGGCAGCAGAGGTCCAGACCACTTTGGTCCCCTGACAGCCACTTGTCACTCTCTGTGCACACCATCTGGGCCCTGTCCACCTCCACACACAATAAACCGATAGGAAAAGTGGTGACATCGGCGGAGGTGGGGAATGGGGTGCGCAACAGATGCCACTTTCCCTCCGTTCATGGTTTTCACCTTTCGCTTTCTCTCCCCATTCTCTGTCTCTCTCTCTGTGGCCATTACAATGTTTCCTCTTATCTCTACCCCTCCTCTCTTTTCTTTCTCTTTCACAGTCCGTCATTTCTTTCTCTCTTGTTCCCTCCTCCCTCACTCGTTCTTTTTTCCATTTTCTCTCACTCCTTTTCTCTAAACTTCTCCCTCTGTTTCTGTAAGTTTTGTTCGCTCTCTCTCTCTCTCTCTCTTGTTCTCTCTGGATTTAATCTCCTGTGAGGAGATTGTCAGCTAGTCTTTACAATTTACATTTAGCACACGCTTTTATTCAAAGCGACGTACATCAGAGAGTTAATACAACACAAACAAGCAAGGATCTAGTCAGGAAGGGACAACACAAGTACCAAAAAACTAGGTTCAAGTCTGATAGGACATATAGGTGTCAACAGGCAATGCATGAAGGCAATGCATACGGTGCATAGAAGGGAATTTTTATATTTTTTTTATAAATTTATTTCTGATTTTTCCCTTTTTTCTCCCAATTTAGCGGCCAATTGATCCCTATTTTAATTCAAACACCCACCCTCGTACTGCATGCGTTCGCCAACTGCATCTCTCCGGCCGGCAGTCTGGAAGGAGTCGCCTCCCCACTTTGGTGACAAGGCGACTCCAGGCCGAACCGCTGCTTTTCCCCACACACACACAGAGACACATTCACGTGACGAACACAAGCCGACTCCGCCCCCCTCCCGAAGACAGCGCTGCCAATTATTGCTGCTTCATCGAGTCCGGCCATAGTCGGATCTGACGAGACCGGGGCGCGAACCCCAGTCCCCAGTGGGCAACTGCATCGACGCAAAGCCGATGCTTAGACCGCTACACCACCGCGGACCCACGGGAATTTAAAAAAAAAATTTTTTTTTAGATTAACAGCATCAGGTGTGGAGGTGTTGGGGAAAGATCTGGGTCTTTAGCTTCTTCTTAAGGATGGAGAGGGACTAAGCAGATCGAATGGAGCTTGGTAACTCGTTCCACCACCGGGGAACTACAGAAGAGAAGAGTCTGGCTAGTGACTTAGGGCCCCGTTGTAGCGGAAGTGTCAGGTGCCTTTCATTGGCAGAGCGTAATGAGCAGGACTGCGTGTAGACCTGAATGAGGGAGTTCAAGTAGGTGGGAACCGTTTTAGTTGCTGTTTTGTAAGTGAGCATTAAGGTTTTGAATTTGATGTGGGAAGCAACCGGGAGCCAGTGGAGGGATATGAACAGCGGAGTGACATGTGCTGTTTTGGGTTGGTTGAAGACCAGACACGCCGCCGTGTTCTGGATCATTTGCAGAGGTTTGAAAGTGCATGCAGGGAGACCTGCCAGTAAGGAGTTGCAGTAGTCAATGTGTGATATTACAAGAGCCTGTACCAGGAGTTGTGCTGCATGCTCAGACAGGGAGGGTCTAATTTTCCTGATGTTGTATAGGGCAAATTGGTATGGCCGAGCAATCGAGGCCACGTGAACCTTAAAGGTTAATAGGTCATCAATCATGATACCCAGGTTTCAGGCAGACTTTGTGGGCATGAGTTGTGTTGATCCGAGCTGGATATTGATCTGTTGTTGTAAGGATGAACTGGCTGGGATGACAAGGAGCTCAGTCTTAGATAGGTTAAGCTGAAGGTGATGTTCTTTCATCCATGCAGAGATATCAGCAAGGCATGACGATATCTGTGCTGAGACTGTGAGGTCATCTGGCAGGAATGATAGGAAGAGCAGGGTATCATCAGCATAGCAATGGTATGAGACACCATGGGAGCAGATGATTGCATCAAGTGAGGTGGTGTATATTGAGAAGAGAAGGGGACCGAGTGCTGACCCCTGTGGATAAGCTGTCCCTATCTCATGTTTGGGCCAGCTGGCAGCTAATACAACACACACACACACACACACACACACACACACACACGAATATTCAGTCAGATGTAAATAAACAGATTTGTATATACACACAGACATTAACAAGACATCTCACTGTGCTCCTCTTTGTCACACATGCACTATGCACAGTCTTCTGGTACAATAATATAATTCAAAAGACATGCATGTTAGGGTTAATAGTACTCCTGCCTGTGCCCCTGAGCAAGGCAATGGAAAGAAGAACTGGAGTTGGTCCCCAGGTGCTGCAGCTGCCCACTGCTGCTATACAGCCAGTTGTGTCTATAGGGACACCTGGCCAAGCCAGAGGTAACACAGGGATTCGAACCGACGATCCCCGTGTTGCTAGGCAGTGGAATAGACCGCCACACCGCCCTGTGTGTGTGTTTTTGGGAATGATGTATGGGTATGGGTTCTTGTGTTAAAGCTAAGTAAATGTCCCTGTTTTAAGATTCCCAGATACAGACTGACTGGCGGCGGGTCCATCCAGGATTCCTTGTCTGACCTGTGAGGACCGTGACAGTCATGAAGCATTGTGGGGAAACTGAAGCCGAGGCGTAGCGTCTGGTGAGAAAACCCCATCAAGGAAGGAAAGAAATCCAAACTGTCAGTTTCCCCTTAAGACCAAATCATGACACATAGCTGGGAATGAATGAGTCGGGTTATCCCTCCATCTCTGTCTCCATCTCTGTCTGGGTGGTCCGGAGGTGAAGTACATGCTACTGCAACCACCTCCCCTCCTCCCCCGACTCCCTCTCTCCATGCCTCCTTCCCTGTGGCAGGAACCTCAGTTGTTAGTTAACCCACCTCCACCTACACCTCCACCTCCACGTCCCGTCTCTCTTCCTCCCATCACACACTGTCCCCGCCTCCTCCTCGCCGTCCAACTTCTCCTCCCTTTTCCCTGACGTGCGTGCTTTTCATCTCGCTCTCCTTTTAACAGTCGGAAAGCTGTGTGTGTGTGTGTGTGTGTGTGTGTGTGTGTGTGTGTGTGTGTGTGTGTGTGTGTGTGTGTGTGTGTGTGTGTGAGTGAGTTTGGGGGAGTGGGGAGGTCGGGGTTGTCAGGAAGCAGAGTGAGATGAGAGTAATAGCAAATGAGTGTGTGTGTGTGTGAGAGAGAGAGAGAGAGGAATGACGAGGTCTCGGCGTTCCTGAAGTGTGTGTGTGTGTGTGTGTGTGTGTGTGTGTGTGTGTGTGTGTGTGTGTGTGTGTGTGTGTGTGTGTGTGTGTGAGTGTTGTCTAGATGGATTAGCTGAATGACTTTGAGTGGTTTGTTCTCCTGTCTTTGAGCGCAAAGCCAACCCACTGTAATCTCCCCATTTCTCTCTGCCTCTCTCTCTTGTTCTCTCTCTCCCTCTCCCCCCTCTCTCTCTCTCTGCCTCTCTTTCTCCCCCTCTCTGCCTCTCTCTCCCTCCCTCCCTCCCTCTCTCTCAAATTCAAATTCAAATCTCAGATAGCTTTATTGGCATGAACAGAAAATATGCCATTGCCAAAGCAGTTTGCAAAAGACTAAAACATGACATCACATCATATGAAACACACATCACATTCACATGACATCACACATTAATACATAGGTGTCCTCACATAAGCCTGCTCCATATCTCTGCCCACCGAAGCAGTCAACCCCTTTTCCCTCACTGCCATACCGTACAGTGCTACAAATGTTGTACAGTTCAATGCAGTGACTCAGCAGCGTATATCTTGGGGGTCTCACAGTGGTTGTGAGTCCCGCAGGGGATCCCCCATAAGTATGGGGATCTCACAGTGGTTGTGAGTCCCGCAGGGGATCCCCCATAAGTATGGGGATCTCACAGTGGTTGTGAGTCCCGCAGGGGATCCCCCATAAGTATGGGGATCTCACAGTGGTTCTGAGTCTCTCTCTCCTTGTCTATCATTGTCTGTTCTTCCTCTCTTCCCTCTGTCTGATGTCCCATCCGTCCCTCCGTCTGTCTGTGTGTGGATGCTGTTACCTTGTTAGCACCCGGCCAAACCTCCTCCCTCTCCTCCTCCATAAAGCACCACTCCTGTATTTTGGATAAGAAAAATGTTTTGATTTATTTATGAAGAAAAAAAAGCGAATACGGTTTAAAATTCAACTCCTGGGTTATTTTTATTTTCTTGCCTCTCCTCCCAGTACTTTATATCGATGTATCTGTGGTTGCTGATATTTGTCCTTTAGTTTTGTATCTTGGGGTGTCATTGTGCGTAGTGTGAATATTTGGTATTTCTTGTGTTTATGTAAACTCAGATTCCCGCCAGAATTCCTCATTTCTAATAAGTTGTCCTGATGTGCCGTGGGATGACCTGGCTGCTGTTGGAAAACTGGTCTGGAGGAAAGAACCAACTCTTACTCAGTCACTTTTCTTCTTCTTCTGTCTTTCTGTCCGGCTGTCTTCCATCTGTTTCTCTTTCTGTCTTTCCATCTCTTCTATTTTGTGCGTCAATGATTGATTAAATGGCTGTTATGACTCCTCCAAAGATGGCTCCCACCCGATCAATAACAAAGTCTCTCTTTTCCTGTCTCCTGTTATCACTCTCTCTCTCTCTCTCAAATTCAAATTCAAATTGTTTTATTTGCTTTATCTCGCACTCTCGCTCTCTCTTTCTCCATCTATCTCTCTCTCTCTCTCTCTCTCTTTCTCTCTCTCTCTCTCTCTCTCTCTCTCTCTCTCTCTCTGTCTCTTTCTGTCACTCGCTCTGTATGTCTCTCTCTCTCTCTCTCTCTCTCTCTCTCTCTCTCTCTCTTTCTCTGTCTCTCCGTCACTCGCTCTGTCTCTGTGTCTATCTCTTTCTGTCACTCGCTCTGTATGTCTCTCTCTCTCTCTCTCTCTCTCTCTCTCTCTCTCTCTCTCTCTCTGTCTCCATCTCTTTCTGTCACTCGCTCTGTCACTCTCTTGCTCACGCTCTCTCTTTCTGCATCTCTCTCTGTCTCTCTGTCTCACTCTCAAATTCAAATTGCTTCATTTGTTTTATCTCTCGCTCTTGCTCTCTCTTTCTCCATCTCTCTCTCTCTCTGTCTCTTTCCATCACTCGCTCTGTCTCTGTCTCCATCTCTTTCTGTCACTCGCTCTGTATGTCTCTCTCTGTCTCCATCTCTCTCTGTCTCCGTCTCTCTGTCTCTCTCTGTCTCTCTCTCATGTCTTTCAAAGGTGACTCACTCAGCCAGTTGTTAGGAAGGAAAACCATATTTGCATGCAGAAAAATAATTAAAACAAACAACATGAAGCCACCTCAGAGACAGAGGGGGAGAGAGGAGGGAAAGGGGAGGTGTTAACAGAGGAAGGTTTAATTGCTCCTCATTGGAGTTTTGCCGTTCATCCGCAGTTCATCTCACTCCTCCGCTTTTCCGTGTGTCATCGCAGTTCACATGAGACTTAATGTGGGTGTGCTTGCAAAATCTGTGTCAAGGTAAGCAGCTGGACGTGCACGTATGCACCGCTCAATAACACACGTGCGCACACACGCATGCACACACACACAAACAGCCATATCCGTCCCTCTGCAGAGAAAGGCATGAACGCACGCTGAACGTACACATGAAAAAAAGATGAGTCAGAGCTCTTAAAAGTTAAGCACCTGCTTGTGTGCTAACACACACACATTTTGTTCTTTTGGTGTGTAGTTGATATATGGAGCTCTGTTAAATATGATGCCTCAGTTTTCAGACAGAAACACTCGGGTCTCTCTCTGTCTGTTTCGCCGAAGTATCCATCATACCACAGCCTCCATATTGGCTCGTTCCTCTTATGTCAAGTGTGTGTGTGTGTGTGTGTGTGTTGCGTGTTGCTTTTGAGCCGGCTCCCTGCTGACACCGCTGAGTGTGAGCCGTCACACGCTGAGGGCCGTTCACCATGTCAGAGGCACGGTGACTAAAACTCAATTTTAAGCACCGTGTTTGAAGCCAGAAGATGAAAGTCTCTCTCTCTCTCTCTCTCTCTCTCTCTCTGTCTGTCTGTCTGTCTGTCTGTCTCTCTCTCTTTTGCAAGTCCTCTGATGGACAATTCATTGACCAGCCAATCTTTTTAATCAAAGGCACAGTCTGTATTTTTTCTTCTGCGATGAAACAGAGTGTTGATATGATGGAACAGTGTTGATATGATGAAACAGTGGTGATAAGATGAAACAGTGTTGATATGATGAAACAGTGGTGATAAGATGAAACAGTGTTGATATGATGGAACAGTGTTGATATGATGGAACAGTGTTGATATAATGAAGCAGTGGTGATAAGATGAAACAGTGTTGATATGATGGAACAGTGTTGATATGATGAAACAGTGGTGATAAGAGGAAACAGTGTTGATAAGATGAAACAGTGGTGATAAGATGAAACAGTGTTGATATGATGGAACAGTGTTGATATGATGAAACAGTGTTGATAAGATGAAACAGTGTTGATATGATGAAACAGTAGTGATAAGATGGAACAGTGTTTATGATGGAACAGTGTTGATATGATTGAACAGTGTTGATATGATTGAACAGTGTTGATATGATGAAACGGTGTTAATATGATGGAACAGTGTTGATATGATGAAACGGTGTTGATATGATGGAACAGTGTTGATATGATGAAACGGTGTTGATATGATTGAACGGTGTTGATAAGATGGAACAGTGTTGATATGATGAAACGGTGTTGATATGATTGAACGGTGTTGATAAGATGAAACAGTGTTGATATGATGGAACAGTGTTGATATGATGAAACAGTGTTGATATGTTGGAGCAGTGTTGATATGATGGAACAGTGTTGATATGATGAAACGGTGTTGATATGATTGAACGGTGTTGATAAGATGAAACAGTGTTGATATGATGGAACAGTGTTGATATGATGAAACAGTGTTGATATGATGGAACAGTGTTGATATGATGGAACAGTGTTGATATGACGAAACAGTGTTGTATGATAGAGCAGTGTGGATATGATGGAAGTGTTGACATGATTGAACGGTGTTGATATGATGAAACAGTGTTTATGATGGAGCAGTGTTGATATGATGGAAGTGTTGATATGATTGAACGGTGTTGATATGATGAAACGGTGTTGATATGATGAAACGGTGTTGATATGATTGAACAGTGTTGATATGATGAAACAGTGTTGATATGATGAAACGGTGTTGATATGATGGAACAGTGTTGATATGATGAAACGTTGTTGATATGATTGAACAGTGTTGATATGATGAAACGTTGTTGATATGATTGAACAGTGTTGATATGATGAAACGGTGTTGATATGATTGAACGGTGTTGATAAGATGGAACAGTGTTGATATGATGAAACGGTGTTGATATGATTGAACGGTGTTGATAAGATGAAACAGTGTTGATATGATGGAACAGTGTTGATATGATGAAACAGTGTTGATATGTTGGAGCAGTGTTGATATGATGGAACAGTGTTGATATGATGAAACAGTGTTGATATGATAGAGCAGTGTTGATATGATGGAAGTGTTGATATGATTGAACGGTGTTGATATGATGAAACGGTGTTGATATGATGGAGCAGTGTTGATATGATGGAAGTGTTGATATGATTGAACGGTGTTGATATGATGAAACGGTGTTGATATGATGAAACGGTGTTGATATGATTGAACAGTGTTGATATGATGAAACAGTGTTGATATGATGAAACGGTGTTGATATGATGGAACAGTGTTGATATGATGAAACGTTGTTGATATGATGGAACAGTGTTGATATGATGAAATGTTGTTGATATGATTGAACAGTGTTGATATGATGAAACAGTGTTGATGAGATGAAACAGTGTTGATATGAAATGGTGTTGATATGATTGAACAGTGTTGATATGATGAAACAGTGTTGATATGATTGAACAGTGTTGATATGATTTAATGGTGTTGATATGATGGAACGGTGTTGATATGATGGAACAGTGTTGATATGATGAAACGGTGTTGATATGATGAAACGGTGTTGATATGATGAAACGGTGTTGATATGATGGAACAGTGTTGATATGATTGAACAGTGTTGATATGATGGAACAGTGTTGATATGATGGAACAGTGTTGATATGATTGAACAGTGTTGATATGATGAAACGGTGTTGATATGATTGAACAGTGTTGATATGATTGAACAGTGTTGATATGATGAAACAGTGTTGATGAGATGAAACGGTGTTGATATGAAACGGTGTTGATATGATTGAACAGTGTTGATATGATGGAACAGTGTTGATATGATTGAACGGTGTTGATATGTTGGAACGGTGTTGATATGATGGAACAGTGTTGATATGATTGAACAGTGTTGATATGATGAAACAGTGTTGATGAGATGAAACAGTGTTGATATGAAACGGTGTTGATATGATTGAACAGTGTTGATATGATGGAACAGTGTTGATATGATTGAACGTGTTGATATGATGGAACGGTGTTGATATGATGGAACAGTGTTGATATGATTGAACAGTGTTGATATGATGAAACGGTGTTGATATGATGGAACAGTGTTGATAAGATGAAACAGTGTTGATATGATGAAACAGTGTTGATATGATGAAACGGTGTTGATATGATAGAACAGTGTTGATAAGATGAAACAGTGTTGATAAGATGAAACAGTGTTGATATGATGAAACAGTGTTGATATGATGGAACAGTGTTGATATGATGAAACAGTGTTGATCTCAGTCATAATGACTAATTTCATCATATTGCCTTTGTATTTCAAATCTACAGTATTTACATTCATCCCTTTTTACAGTTTTATAGACTAGACTACATAGACAGACAGACTGACAGATGTCGTCTCATGGCCTCAGTCGTTCCCCCTGTTCAGGTAACTCATAACCTCAACCGCCTGTTGTCCTTCCTGCTTTATTTTGAAGTGCTCACCTGACTTGTGGTGTCACTTCCTGCCCCTGGTTTTGTCCTCAGTTAGCCCCGTGTATCCCACACCTGCCCCCATTCCCTCATTCCCTGCAGCTCATATCCTCCCTGGTGTCCCTGGTCTCTTGCCACATTGTCTTGTGTCCAGTGTTTCATTTGCTCTCCCCTTACCAGTCCACCTTCTGCCCGTCTCCTGCACCTTGTTTCTGCCTGCCCATTGTGGCATCTCTTCCTTCACCTGTTTGGACTGAAAACCTGGTAACTTGAGATTTTAACCTGTTTTGCATGTCTGTCTGGTCACCTGTCAGGCTGACTTCATGTGTACTGACCCTTTCCTGTCTTGGCCATTAATCTGTTACTGTACCCTCTCTTTCTGCGGGTCCTGCGTTTGGGTTTTCACCTGCCAGTTTTCCCAGGAAACATGTATTTTTTTCCCTGTTCATTAATTTTCCAAGCCGTTTAACCTAAGTAGGGTGGTGGGGTGCTGCAGCTTTTCCCAGAGCTCGTTGGGTGGAATCCTGGACAGGTCTCCAGTCCATCACCAACACACACATTCACACACCTGTGGGCAATTTACGATCTCCCATTCACCTACATTCATATCTTTGGTCTGTTGGAGGAAACCGGCGCTAACCACTGGGCCACCGTGCCACCAAAAAAAAATATATATATATATATACGTATATTATCTCCTATGAGACAGTACAACCCTGTTTCATGCCATAAGCAATCATCAGCTGTCAGTAAAGCTACTGGAGGAAAGAACATACCGTCTGCTGCCTCATCATGCACATCACATGCACAGCATGCAATGGGGAAGGGAGAGGAGCGACATTCAAAAACTCAAAAGCACGTGATCGCTAACAGTCCAGTGGGGGGGTATTTGTCTATTGTCATGATTTATTTGTAATTACAAAATAGGTGCTTATATCTATGTGTGCAACTGCTGGCCAGTTCATTCCTGTTGTTCAGTGTGGACATTTGTGGTTTGCAGAGGATAAAATATGTGTCAGTTAGACAGGTTACACATTGTACTGCTGGGTGAATACGTTTTGTTCTTTGAGAGGATTTTCCAGGTGGGTGAATAATTAATGTTTCTGTCCACCAGTGACCAAATATAAGGACTTAAACATGTGACATTCTTTAAACAGTTGTTTGTAAAGCTACACGTGCATTACACCTCTTTTTGAGTGTCTCCTCTGTTAGACCTACGGATGTCTCCATGTTGCCGTTGTCCTCTCTCGTCACCGTAGCTTGGTACATAACTCCCTTCGTCTGGCCTTTTCTTTCGGGGGAGCACGAGTCGTTCACACGGCAGTTGCAGTTGGGGGGTCCGGTTGTGATGAAGGTGTCATTGATTTGTTGATGATTCTTGTGTTGTGGGACGATATTATGTGTTGAGGCATGCAGCTCTCTGTGCTGGTATATAATGTCTCTGTCTTGGTGTATAATGTCTCTGTCCTGGTGTATAATGTCTCTGTGCTGGTATATAATGTCTCTGTCCTGGTGTATAATGTCTCTGTCTTGGTGTATATTGTCTCTGTCCTGGTGTATAATGTCTCTGTGCTGGTATATAATGTCTCTGTCCTAGTATATAATGTCTCTGTCTTGGTATATAATGTCTCTGTCCTGGTATATAATGTCTCTGTCCTGGTATATAATGTCTCTGTCCTGGTGTATAATGTCTCTGTCCTGGTATATAATGTCTCTGTCTTGGTATATAATGTCTCTGTCCTGGTGTATAATGTCTCTGTCTTGGTGTATATTGTCTCTGTCCTGGTGTATAATGTCTCTGTCCTGGTATATAATGTCTCTGTCCTGGTATATAATGTCTCTGTCCTGGTGTATAATGTCTCTGTCCTGGTATATAATGTCTCTGTGCTGGTATATAATGTCTCTGTCCTGGTATATA
>JAJHIY020000891.1:112500-127500 GCA_022114975.2 Lampris megalopsis
CTGTCTTTTCATCAGTGCCACTGTCTCCAAACCATACAACATAGCTGGTCTCACCACCATCTTGTAAACCTTCCCTTTAACTCTTGCTGGTACCCTTCTGTCACACATCACTCCTGACACTCTTCTCCACCCACTCCACCCTGCCTGCACTCTCTTCTTCACCTCTCTCCTGCACTCCCCATTACTTTGGACATCTATATAACATGTATAGTATCTCTATATAACATGTGTGTTTGTAGCTATAGTGTTATAAAGCTTGGTAGTTATTCTTCAATAGGCCCTGTGATGGCCTGGCGGCCTGTCCAGGGTGTCTCCCCACCTGCTGCCCAATGACTGCTGGGATAGGCTCCAGCATCCTCGCAGCCCTGGGTAAGGATAAGCGGTTTCGATAATGGATGGGTGGATATATATATATATATATTTTATAAGTATGTATTAGTTTGGATATATATGTGTTCTTGTAGTTTTTTGGATGTGTTTTTGTCTTTGTGTTGCACTGTTGTGGGCCGGGGGAAACGACAAAGTGTTTCAGATTTCTGATATATGGTGATGTGAGGCTAGGTGTGTAGTGGGGTTGTGGTTGTGGTAACATGGTGATATACAAGTTAAATGTTGTCATGTTGTGGTCTTAAAGGCTGCACTACAGCAAAGTTAGACCATGTTGTGAACTTATTCCACTGTTTAGTGACATGAACCATGAACGTCCACCTGCTGGTCATCACGTCCACATTACTAATGATCACTATCACCATGTTCTGATCTTCTGAAGGCACCACTAGTCATCCACTAAATATCCCCACGTTAGCCATATGGAGGTGCTCAGTCAGACATATTGTGACGTTTGACTGTGTCGGTGTGGTCCAGCTGTAGTTGGAGCAGTTCATGAAGAGAAACAGTTCATTATCACAGACTGTTTCATGTGAACTCATCAATTCTTACGATGTCTTGTAAAGTACAGAAGCCCAGAGGTACATTTATCTCTGCTTCTTCTGTCAGATGAGCAGCATGTGCTCCTCCTCCCCCTCTTCCTCTCCCCCACCTGTTGATAGGATACTCTAGACATCATTTAGTGTGGAGACAGTGCAGGGTTAGTGACGAGGTTACCACACTTACTGCACGGCTGAGCTCATTTCCACCTCTGTCCACAGACAGAGACAGAGGGGATATATCTATATATATGTAGTATATAGTATATATGTATGACAGTGGGACACTGTGTGTGTGTGACAGAGAGAGAGAGAGAGAGAGAGAGAGAGAGAGGGAGAGAGAGAGAGAGAGAGAGAGAGAGAGAGAGAGAGAGAGAGGGAGGGAGGGAGGGGCGGGGCAGTAGAGAGAGAGAGAGAGAGAGAGAGAGAGAGGGAGGCGGGGCAGTAGAGAGAGAGAATGGCAGGCAGTGAAATGGCTCATTTACTGTCTCACAGCTGAGGACATTTCTCTCTCACTCTCAGACAAACACACATACACACACATATATCGACACACACATATATCGACACACACAATCACATACACTTCAGAGTTCTCATGAAGGAAGTCCAGTTCTTACTTCCTGGATGTCGTGGAACATTTCCTCACATCTGACCAATCAAGGTGACCTGTGGTCACCTGGGGCTTTTGTCTGTCAACTCGTACATTATGATTTAATTCAAACGCTACACAAATAGAACATGGCAATATATAGTAGTAGTGGTAGTAGTTGTTGTAGTGATACTAGATTGTTTTGCAAGTTGTTTTTTCAGACAAGTCACCATAATTTGAAGCCTTCTTTGGTGTTGTGTTTCCTCAGAGTAAAGTGAGTTTTTTGTGTTATCGTTGGTTTTCTCTTGACCTGAAGCATTTAGCTCAGCCTCTTATCCAGAGTGAACATCTCTGTTCTTAGGCTGTTAGCAGTGTGAGCAACCAGTAGTAAAGAGGTCAAAGCTCAGATGGGTTTCAGTATCTGGGTGTTTTGGGTACATGTTAAAGCTTTCTGTCAAACTAATCTGACAACAGCAGATGATAATTCAGAGAGCAGTCTATGCCAAGACAGGTTTAAAGACTCTTTCCTGACAGGAACACACACACACACACACACACACGGGTCGGTGGGTCACTGAGCGGTTTGTGGTATGTTGATGGCTGCTGGTTAAAGAGTGACGGACATGATGGACAGGGTGGAAATGGTGGACACGGTGAGCATGATGGACAGGGTGGAAATGATAGAAATGGTGGATACGGTGGAAATGATGGACATGGTGGATACGGTGGAAATGATGGACATGGTGGATACGGTGGAAATGATGGACACGGTAGAGATGATAGACATGGTGGACATGGTGGAAATGATGGACATGGTGAAAATGGTGGACACCGTGGGCATGATGGACATGGTGGACATGGTGGAAATAATGGACATGGTGAAAATGGTGGACACCGTGGGCATGATGGACATGGTGGAAATGATGGACAGGGTGGACATGCTGGGCATGATGGACATGGTGGAAATGATGGACATGGTGGAAATGGTGGACACGGTGGAAATGATGGACATGGTGGACACGGTGGAAATGATGGACATGGTGAAAATGGTGGACACGGTGGAAATGATGGACATGGCGGAAATGATGGAGGTCCATATTATGAACAGATACTTCCACCAGGCCGCTCGATACCCGTCTGTCCTCCATAGTGACAGGTCAGTCTGACACATCGGACCTGCCGCTCAGCTGACTTGTACAGGGAACTCGTCATCCATGGTTACTTGGCTGGATCAAACATGGCCGCACAGATCGACCTTAACTTTCCTCCTGTCTTGTGCCCAGACACTAATAAGACATAACTAATTATCTCCCATGAAGTCCGTCGTCTTCCCATATGGGGAGAGAAACGTACGTCTTCATCTTAGTGAATTAGACACGATGACATTAGCAAAATAAATCCTGGATAACACAGAAATTATTAATCTAATTACTGTTTTATTCTGTTAAATAGTGTTTTACGTGGTAGCTGCCATAGTGAGACACCAAGGCAAAAAACAACGTCCTTATTGAACTAAATAATGCTGTTGATTCTGATTCTGTTCTTCATCATTCAATGCTCTCCTCTTCCTCTTGTCCATCCCCATTTCCTCGCAGTCATTACTGTATGCTGTGTCATGGTGGTTGGTGGTGGGGGGTGTGTGTGTATGGGGGGGGGGTTGCAGGAAATGCGGGCAGTGGGCAGATGAAAGGGGATTCACAGCATGTGGCTCTGACCACACTGCAGTCTCAGTGCTCTGTGCATGTCGCTGGCTCGCCCCGGCCGTCCATCTGTCCATTCACCCTCAAAGAAACACTTGTTCTGCTCTGCAGCTAGCACAGAGGCCGCCGCACGCACACACACGCACACACGCACACACACACCCAGACACACAGACACACACACAGACAACACTGTACTCTCTTCTGACTGTGACCCTGAGTGTCCACTTGACAATCAGAATGTGTTTGAGTGTCTGGTGTGAAAACATGTTGACCAGCTGATGTTCTTCACAGCGCTACATGCGGACCTATCTTCTCAAGTCATCTCATGTAGTGTGCAGTGTTGTGATCGCTCCTAACAACAAGTGTGGCAGCCTGTCAGCAGGGTGGAAGGATGAGGAAGTCACATCTCATCATCCGTCATTCTGTTGAAGAACACACCAGTGGTTCATTCTTTACCACTGAGATGTCACAAATGTGGAGGGTCCTCACGTGGATGCCGTCCGAGTGGTCTGCAAGTCAGTGTCCTGAAACCTACTGAGTTCCAGTGGCGGCTGGTGCGAAAAATGTTTGGGGAGGCACAATTTGCCTTGGCGCAGCACACCTGACAGCTGCTGTAATGTCCACACAGTCACAGAGTTATTAAGGACATTGTGGCCTATAGATTTTATCAGGGTTTGTAGACAGTGGGTGATTGACAGTCGAGACGAGGCATCGTGGTGGGTGTGAACATGATTGACAGCCACAAGACTTGTCCAATCACATTAGATCAAAAAACATTAAAACAATACCAATTCACTGCCAATAAAAGTGGGAGTGTCTGGGGCAGCACAGAACTTCGCCCCCTGGAAAATCTGAAGAAACCTGCTCGCCACAAGTCTGAGGGCTTACACAAGGTATGGTTTGGCCGGCGCCCCTCACCCAGCAAGTATATGTATTCAGACAGAAACCAACCAAATACCATTTGAACCAGTATTTAGTGGCTGCTGACAGGCGCTCACAGACCGAAAACACTGTTTTTTCATCATTATTTACATTATACACGTAAATTATATTTAACATGTTTAAGTAGATTTTCATCTCTTGATGTTTGAAGGGGGAGCCCTGTACTGGCCAGCCACCACTGCTGAGTTCTGAGAGATGGACCGGCTGACTCAGGCTGAACCAGCTTCAGGACCCTTGGCCTTGGCATCTCCTGGAATAAAGCGTCATGTTGCTTGTGCTCGTGCTGTGATCGCCCTCATTCCCTGTGGCTTCAACATTTCTTGCTAGAAACTTCCTGAAACAGGCGAAGTAGCATTAAGTAAGAGCGACCTTGTCTCTCCTTGCTGTCTCCGTCTGTAACGTGTCCCTGTTGAAAGACTGTGAGACTACATGAACCTTCCTGTGCACATGTGCTGTGCTTGTCAGCGGTGTGTTATGAGGACAAAACAAGCAGAGCCGGATGGTGTTTATGTGTCTTTTTCTCTTTATTCAGCACATAACAGGGTTATTAATGTGAATATCATGTGAATATCATGTGAATATCGTGAGTATCGTGAATAGCATGCAGTGCACTCACATGATATACACATGATATACACATGATATGTTAATATCTTGTGTATATCATGATATTGTGGTGATACACAGTTGAGGGTAGATTCAGCAGGGGCTGCTGCTCCTTTAAGGCAGACGTTCAGAGAGCTGACGTAGGCACTGCTTAGAGTTTCCAGGGTGGAGCCATGTTTGCAGCAGCAGCCTAGCGGTTAGCTGGTTGCCAGGAGAGATTGTGCTGCATCGGTGTCGTTTTGTGTGGCCAGTAAATGGAATTGACTCGACTCGATCCCTCCGTCTCCTCATTCCTGCACTCCCACAATATTCACAAATCCCCACGTTATCCATATGTGGGGATATGTGACCATCATGTGAATATATTCACATGTGATTATATTCATGTGATAATATGAATATGTTCACATGTGAATATCATGTGAATATTTATTATTTTAATTTATTTAACCTTTATTTAACCAGGAGGACCCCGTTGAGATTACAAACCTCTTTTTCAAGGGAGATCTGGCCAAGGTAGGCAGCAGCAATTCAAAAACACAGATACCAAATCACACAGTTGTAAAATTACACATTTGAAAACACAAACAAAAGACAAAAAATTTAGAAAAAAAGTAAATTACAAGCAGATTATAAAAAACAAGTACGTGTTGTGAAATCAGCTTCAAGTACTCTCAATTTGGATTTAAAACGGCTCAGGGAGATTGACTCTACGTTTCCAGTCATTCTGCATCATATTCCAGGTTAAAGGAGCAGAATGAACAAAAGCCTTTTATATATTCACATTATTCATATTCACATGATATTCACATATATCGTGAATGGCATTTGAATAGCATGCACTGCACTCACATGATATACACATGATATATCATGGGCATATCGTGACTATCGTGAATATCATGTGAGTATCGTGAATATTGTGTGAGTATCGTGAATATGTGAGTGTCGTGAGTATCATGTGAATATCATGAATATCATGTGAGTATTGTGAATATCGTGTGAGTATCGTGAATATGTGAATATTGTGTGAGTGCCATGTGAATATCATGTTTATCGTGAATATGCGAGTATCATGTGAGTATCGTGAGTATCATGTGAATATCATGAATATCATGTGAGTATTGTGAATATCGTGTGAGTATTGTGAATATCATGTGAGTATCGTGAATATGTGAATATTGTGTGAGTGCCATGTGAATATCATGTTTATCGTGAATATGCGAGTATCATGTGAGTATCGTGAGTATCATGTGACTATCGTGAATATCATGTGAGTGTCGTGAATATCATGAGTATCATGTGAGTATCGTGAATATCATGTGAGTATCGTGAATATGTGAATATCATGTGAGTGCCATGTGAATCTCGTGAGTATCGTGAATATGTGAGTATCATGTGAGTATCGCGAGTATCATGTGACTATCGTGAATATCATGTGAGTATCGTGAATATGTGAATATCATGTGAGTGTCGTGAATATCATGAGTATCATGTGAGTATCATGAATATCGTGAGTATCGTGAATATGTGAATATCATATGTGCCATGTGAACATCATGAGTATCGTGAATATGTGAGTATCATGTGAGTATCGTGACTACCATGAGTATCATGTGACTATCGTGAATATCATGAGTATCGTGAATATCATGAGTACCGTGAATATCGTGTGAGTATCGTGAGTATCATGTGACTATCATGTGAATACCATGTGAGTATCATGTGACTGTCGTGAGTATCATGTGAATACCATGTGAGTATCATGTGACTATTGTGAATGTCATGAGTATCATGTGAATATCGTGTGAGTATCACGTGAATATCATGTGCATATGTGAGTGTCGTGAGTATCGTGAATATGTGAGTATCATGTGAATATATGAGTATCATGTGAGTATCGTGAGTGTCATGTGAGTATCGTGAGTATCATGTGAGTGTCATGTGACTCGTGAGTGTCATGTGACTCGTGAGTATCATGAGTATCATGAGTATCATGTGAGTGTCATGTGACTCGTGAGTATCATGTGAGTATCGTGAGTATCATGTCAGTGTCATGTGAGTGTCATGTGACTCGTGAGTATCATGTGAGTGTCGTGAGTGTCATGTGAGTGTCATGTGACTCGTGAATATCATGTGAGTGTCATGTGAGTATCATGTGAGTATCATGAGTATCATGTGAGTGTCATGTGAGTGTCATGTGACTCGTGAGTGTCATGTGAGTGTCATGTGAGTATCGTGAGTATCATGTGAGTATCGTGAGTATCATCTGAGTGTCATGTGAGTGTCGTGAGTATCATGTGAGTGTCATGTGAGTATCTTGAGTATCATGTGAGTATCGTGAGTATCATGAGTATCATGTGAGTGTCATGTGAGTATCTTGAGTATCATGTGAGTATCGTGAGTATCATGAGTATCATATGAGTGTCATGTGACTCGTGAATATCATGTGAGTGTCATGTGAGTATCATGTGAGTATCGTGAGTATCATGTGAGTGTCATGTGAGTGTCATGTGACTCATGTGAGTGTCATGTGACTCATATGAGTATCATGTGAGTATCGTGAGTATCATGAGTATCGTGAGTATCATGTGAGTGTCATGTGACTCGTGAATATCATGTGAGTGTCATGTGAGTGTCATGTGAGTATCGTGAGTATCATGTGAGTGTCATGTGAGTGTCATGTGAGTATCTTGAGTATCATGTGAGTATCGTGAGTATCATGTGAGTGTCGTGACTCGTGAATATCATGTGAGTGTCATTTGAGTATCATGTGAGTATCATGTGAGTGTCATGTGAGTGTCATGTGAGTGTCATGGGAGTATCATGTGAGTGTCATGTGACTCATGTGAGTATCATGTGAGTGTCATGTGAGTAGCTGTCCAGCATGCAGTGAGTGGGTGATACAGATGATGTCTTCAGTAAACAGACATCTATACATACAATACATACCATGTTGTGCAGCCGGCGTCCTGCAGTCTCACCTTCCTGTCACCACACACACACACACACGTGTTGTCTGAACAGTGTGTGAACGACACTCGTGTGTTGTCACAGATGGATCTTGAAAGTTGAATTTAAACTTTATTTTCTTTAAATTTATTTCTGATTTTTCCCTTTTTCTCCCAGTTTAGTGGCCAATCGATCCCTATTTTAGCTCCAACACCCACCCTTATACTGCATGTGTTTGCCAACTGCATCTCTCCGGCCAGCAGTCTCGGAGGATTCGCCTCGCCACTTCCGTGACCAGGCGAATCTAGGCCGAACCACTGCTTTTTACCACACACCCAGAGGTGCATTCATGTGACAAACACAAGCCGAGTCCGTCCCCCTCCCGAAGACAGCGTTGCCAATTATTGCTGCTTCATCGAGTCCGGCCATAGTCGGATCTGGCGAGACCGGGGTGCGAACCCCAGTCCCCAGTGGGCAACTGCATCGACACAAAGCCCATGCTTAGACCACACCACCACCACGGACCCTTTCATCTGTTAATTACTTCATATGTGACATATGAACCATTCACTAAAATATACATTTATCTGGAAAACAAACACACACATTGTTACATTGTTGTGTTCACAAACATCCCCGGCACACTTTCCAGCATGTGGTTGAGAATAAAAAGCAGAGAGAAAATTTGAAATAAGTCCAAAACTCTTGACAGGGTGTCAGGCTGCACCTCGGACCTGCACAGAAGCTCCTCACAGGACAGACAGTGGGCCATTGAACATTTGAGAGACAGACACAGAGAGAGAGGGAGAGAGAGACAGACACAGAGAGAGAGGGAGAGAGAGACAGACACAGAGAGAGAGACAGACACAGAGAGACAGACAGACAGAGAGAGAGACAGACAGACAGAGACATAATGATGTGACATCATGCTGGGAAGAGACGGGTGAGTGAGGAGAGTGATGTACTCCAGGAGAAATTCTGCTGCTGGATCCTGAGCTGCACTGACAAAAATGTCTTTAGGTGGTGAGGATTATGGATTAATCTATAATAGCTAGGGGGGGCGGGGGGGGCAGAGAAAAGCCCAGCTCCTTACTGTCCCACAGTGAGAACACCACCTCATGACTCATGCTAAAGCTAATGTCGCCGTGCCATATCTTTCAGATGGGAACCTCATCCCGGTTTTCAGGTTCACTACAGAAACTCTTTCCATCTTGTCTCCACGAGTTTGGGGAGATTGGGTTTTCCTGCGTTTCCTGTAGCCCTTGCTAATCTGTTTATCCCCGCGTGTCACATGACATGTGCAGAGCGGCTGGGGGCCGCGGTGCATGCTGGAGCTGCAGCCTGATTAGACCGACTCGTATGTGGCGCTCTGTGCGACTCGTCAAATCCTTTGATCTGAACTGTCTTCATAATCACTGGGGAAGTCTTCCTCAGAGCGCGGGGCTTTACAAATGGACCCCCTCCTCTTCCAGAGGACTCCACCTCCATCCTCTGTTCTCTCACTCTATCCGCACTCCCTCCCTCACTCACTCGTCCCCTCTCTCTCTCTCTCTCTCTCTCTCTCTCTCGCTCTCACTCTCTGTCTCTCTCTCTCTCGCTCTCACTGTCTCTCTCTCTCGCTCTCTCTCTCTCTCTCTCTCTCTCTCTCTCTCTGTCTCTCACTCTGTGTCTCACCGTCTCTGTCTCTCACTCTCTTGCTGTCTCTCTCTCTCACTCTCTGTCTCTCGCTCTCACTGTCTCTCTCTCTGTCACTCTCTGTCTCTCACTCTGTGTCTCACTCTCTTGCTGTCTCTCTCTCTCTCTCTGTCTCTCTCTCTCTGTCTCTCTCTCTCTGTCTCTCTCTCTCTCTGTGTCACTACCTCGTCCGACCGTGGTGTCCTCTATCTGTGTGAGAGCTGTCTGTGTGACACACACCCCTCCTCTCTTTCCCTCTCACTCTTTTGCCACATGGTGAAGAAAACAAGCACAAGGAGAGGAAGTGGATGGGTGGAGGTGGTGCAGGGAGGTGAGGGGGTCTAGAAGAAGCACTCTCCCTTACTTTAACAATAGCATTTGCATATTTTTATATTCTCTCTCTCTCTCTCTCCCTCTCTGTCTCCCCCTCTCAAAGAAAACAGCCTGAAGCATGAATACTCCAGCAGCGGGCGTGCAAAGGAAAACGGAAGCTGGAGAGACGGCGTGTCCGCTTTGCTGGGGGGTTGAGAGACAGACAGACAGGGGGTACTTGTGTACACACACACACACACACACACACATAAAGCCAAACTGAGGTTCTTACCTCTAGAGATGGTAAACTCAGGGAGGGGGAGGGATGCGGGTAACAACAATACACGGCTGAAAGTGTGTGTGTGTGTGTGTGTGTGTGTGTGTGTGTGAGCTGGATGGTTCTGAAGCGGCGTCAGGGGACCGTGGCTCTCCTGAAAGAGGAAGAAAGGCAGTTTACAAAAACAGCTGTCAGAATCTGATGGGTAGCCATCATTAAGACATAATATAGATACTAAGTCAAAGTAGCTTGGATAGAAGCCACACACACACAAACACACACTATGAATTTCCATGGCATCACATGAAGACACTTCAGAAATGTCCCCACCAAGTCTTTTGATCTTATGTTAAGCCTTAAATTATATGAACATTTAGGTGTTAGATGTGACGTATTGATCACCAGAGGAATATTGTGTGAGGTCATCATTATTATTGTTATTGTTGTTGTTATTATTCATGTCTCAACACAAACCAGATTGTTTCAGTATTAGTGACCAGGAGACTTGAGAGAAGAGCGTGCTGGGAACGGTGGGATTTGCTCAGAAATAGTAGGAACAGTGATCCCCTTGTTGTGATGAGGGAAGATTGTCTTGTAAAGATATTTTTGGAGTTAAAATGACGCTGCAGCTGATGAACACTTAGCCATGAGGCCATGGTGGAAAAACAGGAAGTTGTTTGTTTAGTCGTGGGCAATGTTAGCTTGGAAGCAGTGCACATTAAACGGAGTCCAAATAGACGTTATTAAGCATACCAGACATGTCTGGTGTTGATGTCTCCCGTTGCTTCAAGAGTCAGCAGAGGTGAAGCTGGGGAAACCACTGAGCGTGGCTGTCTTGTAGCTAGCTACATGTCGGTGTGATGGGGGCAGAGCGGCGTCCGGCCACCGCGCGCCATGACGCGGTGGCCGGACGAGAGGACAGGTGGGCAGTATGTGGGTGAAACAGCGTGGGCTCTTGTGACTCTGTCGGCTGTCGTGTTGACCTCGTTTTCCAAATGACGCTTTACCTCGCTCCGGCGTAAGAAGTACACGCGTGTATGAAGGTGCAGTGCCAGCAGGGGGCGATGATTAAGAGGTGAAGGCAGGTTAGGGTTAGGGGAGGGAATGTGTAAAATGCTGTATGCTTCTTTTCCTGCGTGGGGAGTTGCTGGCATTGAGTTAATCATGGCCCCCTGCTGGCACTGCGCCTTGATACACGCGTGTACTTTTCACGCCTGAGTGACGCAAATCGTGACAGTGACACGCTGGACCAGCGGGTGTATTGCACGCTCTGGCGTGATACTGGGCTGACTAACTGACAAACTCGTCCCGCGAGAAGTTTTGAAACGCTGCCTCTTTTGCACCGCAGAGTTGCACACAGCTCAAACCCCTGTGTTTTGGGGTTTGTTTTTGGGGGGGGGTTTGGCATTTCCCCCCATTTTCTAAGAATTGTACTTGGCCAATTACCCCACTCTTCCTAGCTGCCCCGGTCGCTGGGAGAAGCGGCTGGCGACAACCCGCTGTGAGTGAGTCGGCCATGTTTGACTCAGTGACGTCACAGGGGACGTGTGGAGGTTCCGGTGCGGCAGCAACAGCAGCTTACTATTGTTAAAGGCCGGGGTGAAAAGACGAGCCAGTGATCACTTAGCGGTGTGTACAGTAGAAATGTTGGCATCTCATCAGCTCTTCAGTGGGTAGAAGAAATTCAACCCAGGCGAGTTTTAATTTGCTCAGACTCCAGTGCAGCCTTAAATAGCTTAGAAAATACATCTTCAAACTGTCACCAAGATGTTCTGTATGAAATATTTCACAGGACTGTTAGATTGGGAGTCGATGCTCAGTTCATGTGGCTACCAGCTCATGTAGATGTTGGGGAAATGAAACAGTGGACTAACTGGCCAAAACCAGATTGAAAGCAAGTCGTGTAGAACTGTCAGTTCCAGTCAGCAAAGCGGAAACAAAATCATTTATAAGACACAAAATCAAGGCACAATGGCAGGAATTATGGAGCAATAATCGAACAGGAAGACATCTGTACCGGATCCAACAGGAAGTAGGAGTAGAAAGGACTTGGAGGAGGAGGAGCAGGAAGAACAGAACATCATTAGCAGGTTAAGATTAGGTCATACAAGACTGAATTCCTCATTGCAACGCATCAGGAAACATCAAACTGGGAACTGTGGTGTCTGTCGCCAACCAGAGACTACAGAACATGTATTTTTTATTTGCCCAATAGAGAAATTCATACTACAAACATGTTGGAATACAAAGGAATTGTGTGCATTAAAAACTCTTTAATGTAACAGTAGGTGGCGAAAATGCTTCATCTGGTTGCAATTCGCCAATAAAATGAGGGGAGAAGAAGAAGAAGAAGAAGAAGAAGAAGAAGAAGAAGAAGAAGAAGAAGAAGCAGCAGCAGGTTGACTACAGTGAAGCTACATGCGCCGTGCCGCGTGTACTTTCAGTTACGACAGCACGTTATCTGAGCGTCAGTCACTCAGATGTAGACAGGCGAAGGAAAAGGCCACCTTTCCTTTTCACCGTTATAGTGCCTTTTACCCAGAAGAACCACGTTTATTTACAGGCCAGTCTTGCCCAATCCAGTATGGCAGTGACATTCCCGTATCATAGCAACGGGCCAGAGTTGAAAAAGGCCACAATGCTTGGCCCTTTGTCTTGACTGTGAGCTCCGTTATGAAGCTCTGCTACAATGCTCCGTTATGAAGCTCAGTTATAAAGCTCTGCTATGAAGCTCCATTATGAAGCGATGCTATGGTGCACCATTACGAAACTCAGTTATGAAGCTCTTTTATGATTCTTCGATATGAAGCTCTGCTACGATGCTCCGTTATGAAGCTCCGCTATGAAGCTCCGTTATGAAGCTCCATTATGAAGCGATGCTATGGTGCACCATTATGAAGCTCCGATATGAAACTCAGTTATGATGCTCCAATATGAAGCTCTGCTACGATGCTCCGTTATGATGCTCCGTTATGAAGCTCCATTATGAAGCTCTGCTACGATGCTCCGTTATGATGCTCCGTTATGAAGCTCCATTATGAAGCGATGCTATGGTGCACCATATGAAACTCAGTTATGAAGCTCTTTTATGATTCTCCGATATGAAGCTCTGCTACGATGCTCCGTTATGAAGCTCCATTATGAAGCGATGCTATGGTGCACCATTATGAAGCTCCGATATGAAACTCAGTTATGATGCTCCAATATGAAGCTCTGCTACAATGCTCCGTTATGATGCTCCGTTATGAAGCTCCATTATGAAGCTCTGCTACGATGCTCCGTTATGAAGCTCCATTATGAAGCGATGCTATGGTGCACCATTATGAAGCTCCGATATGAAACTCAGTTATGATGCTCCGATATGAAGGTCCGTTATGAAGTTCCATTATGAAGCTCTGTTATGAAGCTCCGTTATGAAACGCCGTAATGAAGTTCCGTTATGAAGCTCTGTTATGAAGCTCTGTAAAGTCCTTTGTCATTTTCAGCACATTTTTGGCTCAGAAACCGTGTGGGTCACCGTTCAACACCCACCGTGTGTTGAAAACGTCTCACAGTTGTGTACATCCTCTCTCTTTCTGCACAAACTGCTGTCAAAAAACACAATCGTCATGCCCTGACTCGTCAAATCCAGAAAAAATAATTACACAAGTCTGAAATGTTGGCAGACGGGCTCATCGCATCAACACGTGTCCATATAGAAGGCAGCGGAAACGCAACAACACACATCAAACAAATTTAGCGTGACACAGACAACGCTCAAAACAAAGCCTGTTGTTATTCATATCTGACACTAATAAAGCCCATTAGAACAAGCAGAAGTAACGCACACACACCAGTAACACACACAGGTTTATCATCTCCTGAACCGGTGATGAAACATTCAACACATATTGTATCATCCAACATGTGAGTCTACACATTATACTCTATTATATTCTGCACAATCTGAAGCCAGGTCAACAACCAAGCTGGACACCAAGGTTCTAGTCTATTCTAGTCTAGTCTAGTCTAGTCTAGTCTAGTCGGTTCTGTTTATTTCTGTTATATTGTTCTGTCTCATTGTGTTCTGTGCTGCTCTCACTACTTAACCAAGCCCCTAAAATGTTTGAACGCTCCACCAAACAGCTGGATCCACAGTAGAAACAGTAGAGTTGCGTTCACCGTGTCTCCAGTGTGGATAAATGGCTGCTGACTGATATTTGGTAGATGTGAGTGTCACTGGCCGACATGCAGCAAACCCCTCAAAGCCTCTTTTGTGATATTGCTGGTTTAACAGCCCCCCCCCCACGACAGGAAGGCAAGGGGGGGCAGGAAGTCCAGTGTGTGTGTGTGTGTGTGTGTGTGTGTGTGAGAGAGAGAGAGAGGGAGTCAGCTGGGTGAGAGAAGAAAAAACAACTTGTGGAAGATGTATGTAAACTCATTTACAACCGAATGGGCCTGACTGCTAGGCGATGGGGAGCGGGCCATAAGCGTCCAGCGTGTTTAATGCCCGCATGAATCAAGACTCCCCGACGCTGAACGTGACCGCACACGCCGACGTATGAATGGTGCCGGTCGCCCGAAGTCACATATCATGAGCAACACAGTCTCCACACGCCGTGGTGCAGCCGAGAACTGCCCGTCATTAGTCCCACAGCTCCGTGGCCGCACACGGCTCGCTCGCCACACGCAGCCGGCCTGCGGGCTGCACACGTCCACGGCTCGCCGTGCAGCAGAAAGCAGTGCGATGCACACCACAATGCTGTGCAGCCGAGCAAATGTGTTGCCGAGATGCAGTGTGAGGGCCCGCCGGGCTGCTGCGGAGGCGTTCAAGGGGCCACGGTCAAGTGAAGAAAAAACAGCAGTTTACTGTGCGGGGTGTGAGTTAGATGCAGAAATACAACACAGCAGTTCTCTGCAAGCACTCGATAAGAACACACTCGTACATCTGGAGCTGCCGATGGAGTAACGATAAGCACCCACAGCCGTGTACGAACACAGACCCAGATCTAGGAAGTCCTACAGACTTTTGTTTTC